>JAMPIV010022524.1:330000-542500 GCA_024509875.1 Oreohelix idahoensis | reverse complement strand
ATCTTTTGAAATAATATAATTGATAGATCATTATATTTACAACTGGAACTATTGAGATGGTTTAATTTAATAGATTTAAATTAACACAAAATCCATTGAAATAGAATGACTGAACTAGACCACTGATCACTTTACACAATATATATTACCGCTTTGCACAGAATAGAAATCACTGCAAATATATATATAAAATCCAGGGGAAAATCTATAACAAGATTTCAATAAAGCTAGTGCTTCTGTAAAGGTCTGGCCAGCGAGTGATAAAGTGTCTATTCTTCATGGTCTATTTATCTAAAATGGAATGTAAGTTGAGTGGGACATGATAAACTTGACAGCTCTTTTCATCCCAGGAACTTTGGGGGATCTGACCGCCAAATCAAGGAAAGAAGCCGCCCCCTGGTCTTCGTATCTCCGCTCGCTGCTGCCCGTTTCGGCTTTCCCCGTTCGCTCGGTTCTGCGGTTGACACCGAGACGCGAAAATAGCGGCAAGCAACTGCGTCTCGTATCAGGGACCACTACTGTCTTTGATAGCGCCGATAGTCTCCCCTGAAATCCCTCAGTCTGTCTCTTTGATCGTGGTCGCATTATCTGTTTGATTCTGGCGACGCCCCCCCCCCCCAAACTGGCCAAGTTAATGAAAATAACTGCCTATGATTGTTCAAGAGATGTTAGTGGGCGTGATTTAATCTCTCCTTAAATCAATGCGATGACTAGAATGAACGATAGGTAAACTTTCCGCATATCAATCAGCAAACGTGTTTGCCCTCTGTGTGGAACAGTTTCATAGCTAATGAATCCACGTGAAAGAAGTCCCGTTTTACAAGAATTACAACAAAGTTCAGGGTCAGCCGAGTTCGTCCATCACAATCGTCCCCTCTTTTGAGATGTGAAAACGTGTTTTCATGTTTGATTTATGACGATGAAGCTGCCCTGATCGGTAACTTTTGGATGATTGGTATCTTCACCTTCCTCCTCTTCCTCTGTAGTCCAGTTTCTACTCAGGAAATCAGCCCCGACATTCTGTCTTCCCGGAATATATTCCACTTTGAAAGAATAAACGCTTAAAAGAAGCGCCCAACGCATGATCCTTGCGTTAAATTCTTTATTGGCACCCAGAAATGCTAACGGATCGTGGTCTGTTTGCACCGTGAAAGATGTACCATAGAGAAACTCAAGATGGCGTCTGATACCGTCAATCAGAGCAAGACATTCCCTTTCAACTACGCTGTAGTTCCGTTCCGCTTTATTTAATTTCCGACTGCCATAGGCAACTGGAAATAGCATGTTCAGGTCACTGTCATCGGCTTGAAGCAGTGTTGACCCGATGCCCTGACCTGACGCGTCGACTCTCAGTACAAAAGGTTTCTTGAGGTCAGGCAACCTCAAAATGGGGTATGCAGACAACTGTCCTTTCAAAGTGCTATACACGTGTTCGCACTTTTGATCCCATATGACCTTATCAGGACAACCTTTCTTTGTGAGGTCAGTCAGAGGTGCCGTCAGTCCGTTGAAGTTCTGGATGTACTTCTGATAGTATGCACATAGCGATGTGAAGGAACGTACGTCTTTCTTCGTTCGGGGTCTTTTTGCTGCCACTATTTTCTCCACGTTCTTCTTAATAGGCCAACTGCACCCGTGAGAAATAGTGTGCCCCAGGAAGTCTAACTGTTCAAACCCGATGAGACATTTGCTAGGTCTGGCTGTGAGACCCGTTTCCTGTAGTCTCCTGAGGAGCATAGCAACCGTAGCAATATGTTCTTCATAGGTTTCCGATGCAATTAAGATGTCATCCATGAAATTATGGATATGGGGACTTTGCAAAGGTTCTAGAAGCTTCTTCATCATCCTGGTGAACACTCCTGGTGCGTTATGCAAACCGAACGGCATCACGTTAAATGTGTAATGTCCTTCACTAGTGCTGAAAGCTAACAAAGGTTTAATTTCCTCCTTGACTGGTATCTGATAATAACCTTTACTGAGGTCAATCTTGGAGAAAATCTTTGCCTTGCTAAGCTTGGTGAACAACTCAGAAACAGTTTGGAGCGGTTCGGGCTGGAATTCCGTTACAGCGTTTAGCAGCCGGTAATCTATACACAGCCGAACTTCCTTATTGGGCTTCTGCAACAGCACTACACTGGAACTGCAAGGAGATGTAGACTCACTGATAATTCCTGCTTGACGCAGCTTGTCTATTTCTCCGCGAAGTGCATCAGCTTTAGCGTACGGTATGGGGTAAACTCTGGTTTGAACAGGGGTCTCGTTTGTTAATTTCATATCAAATTCGATGAGATTTGTTCGACCAGGTACATCCGTTAAGACTGCACTGTACTGTTTTAGTAGAGCCCTGGTTTCTGTTTGTTGCTCTGGTGAGAGATTGTCGCCGAACTTGACATCTTTAAAGGATTCTGTGGGTTGCAGTGGATACTCCATGCAACCATCATCATCTTCCTCGTCTTCCGTTGCTATGGCGACAGCCAGGAGATGCTCGGAGGATGGCACCGGTCTTTCCAAATATTTCTTTAGCAGATTTATGTGGAAGACCTTCTCCTTTCCTTTGATGGAGATCTTGTAGTTGGTACGTGAGATCTTTTTAAGGACGGTAAACGGTCCTTGCCATCCGATGCGAAGTTTATTGCTTCCGGTTGGAAGTAGCAATAAGACTTTCTCCCCTGGTTGTAGTTCTCTCTCTTTTGCAGCTTTGTTGTATCTTTTAGTAATTTTAGCGCGGGCTTTCTTAAGGTTGGTAGTAGCTAGATCCCATCCTAGCTTTAGCCTTTCCTTAAGCTCAGATACATACTTGCTTGCAGAGACGACTGTCTCGTCAGCCTTCTGGTCTGTCAGGGACCGAAGTAAGGCTTCTAGTGGCCCCTTAATAGGTCTGCCAAATAAAAGTGTAGCTGGCGCAAAACCCGTAGACGCTTGGGGTACCTCTCGGTAGGCGAATAAGGCCGCCGATATATATTGGTCCCAGTCTTCCGGTTTCTCCTGACCCAGCTTACGTAACATCATGGTGAGGGTACCGTTAAAACGTTCCACCAGACCATTTCCGGCCGGATGGTAGGGACTTGTGTGGATATGTTTGGCCCTCAAGATCTTAAAGATCTCCTCCATTAACAGGCTACGGAATTGGGATCCATTGTCCGTCAAAACTTGTTGAGGGAATCCCAACCGTGTAAAAATTTGCACAAGGGCTTCTGCGACATGCTTGGAATTAGTGCATGGTAGCGGTACGGCTCGGCCCACATAGTGCAAGTGTCAACTAAGGTCAGGATGAACCTGTTCCTTCTTTTGGTCTTTTCCAGGGGACCAATAATGTCGACAGCAACCCGTTCAAATGGAGTCCCTACTATTGGCATTTGCCCCATAGGTACTGGGGGTGTCAAGTGCTTGGGTGCTACCCGTTGGCACTGGGCGCAGGATTTCACATACCTGACAATGTCAGAGTTCATTCCTGGCCACCAATAGTGGTTTTTTATTTGCTGAATAGTGGCGTTTTGTCCCATATGTCCGCTAAAGGGAAGAGAGTGCCCCATTTCTAAGATCTGGTTTCTGTACTGCGTCGGTACTAGGAGCTGGTTATTCCCCATGTCCGGGTTGCCCGTTCTACGATACAATACGCCATCCTTAGAAAAGATGTCTCCGTTGTGTCTGGGGTCCTTAGCCATGGGCAGTTTTTTAAAGCAGGGCGCCAGAGTAGGGTCCTTTTGTTGCGCCTCCTTCAGTTCATTCGGCAACAAGTTTGGCGCAGGCTCCCTCTCCTTCTTGGCTTGCCCTCTTGTCGTTACCGCTGCCACAATCGGCTCCTTAGGTCTCCCAATGAACACATATCTACATCCCAAGATAACTGGGTAGATAGGATCATCCATAATGGCCGCTTTAATAACCCCTCTGACAAAATCAGAGTGTATTTCTACCAATGCGATAGGAAGCGTCCTGGGTGCATCACTCCTGAAAACTCCACTAAGTTTGACGGTTTCCTCTGTCTCCTGACCGGGTTTGACTAGGTGCCTAGCGACAATACAATCAAAACTTAATCCAGTGTCAAAAAGACAAGTAGTAGAGGTACCATTCAAAATTACAGTTCCTCGAGTTGAGGGTCGGTCCCCCTCAGGTTGAGAATCACTGACATTGACTCTACCTTTCGAGGCTGTATGCAAACATCCAATGCGGTTTGCACCGGTTTGTTTGCCCTGATCAGACGTTCCTGGTGTTGGGGATCTTCCCTTTTCCTTGACCTTGGTGGCCGCACTGCCACGTAGGCTTGTTGGGTTGATCAGAATTGTTGTTGGGGGGGTATCGGGTTTTGTGGAATTTCGATTTTTCCTGGGGACGTTTCTGGGTATTATTATCTCGTTGGTTAAAATGTTGAGAGGAATTGGAAGAATAGGATGACTGCTCTAGATTCTGTTTTCGAGATGGCTCATCTGTGGGTTTACGTTTAGTGCTGGGAAGTTCGGCCATTGCATTGCTATAGCGTTCGGCTTTATTGAGTATGTCTTCAAGCCTGACTGCCCCCTGTTCCGCCAAAAATCTACGTGTTTCATTCGACAAAGTGGATTTTATCTGCTCCACAAGAACAAGTTCGAGGAGTCCCTCATATGAAAGAGGTAGGTCAGATAATTCAATGCACTTTGTCAGATAACCCGTGAGACGTGAAGAGAACTGGGGAAATGTTTCCGTGCTCTCTTTCGGCTGTTTCTGAACAACTGCAGAAACTTTCGGGCAGTCATCTCAAACTGCTGTAGTAAGGCCTTCTTCAACATGTCGTAATCATGTTGATTCGGTCCCAGCTTTGTGTACACGTCATAAGCATTGCCTTTCAGTGACGTTGAAAGTCTGAGCGCCCAGCGGGTACTCTCTAACCCATAAAGATTCGCGAGTCTCTCGAATTTTTCTATGTAGCTGTCAATTTTTTCGTTAGGGCTAGGAAAAGATTCTAAAGAAAACGACATAGCAGTTAATTGGGCAGATTGAGTACTGGAGAGGTCCATTGATTGAGACTGGGGCGAAGACGGCTCTCCGTTAGTCGAAGTAGAGGCGCCCCGACTCTCTAGAGCCTTAAGCGCCAGTTCATGTTGTCTTTCCTTGTCTCTCTCTCTCTCTCTCTGCGAGTTTCCATCTCTGCTTCAATTTTCTTCTGTTCCAAAAGACGTTCTGCCACTTCTTTCCTCTCAGCTTCGGCTCTCTGTTGCTCCGCGTCATATATTTCCAATTCCTGGTTGATAAACGCGTTTGCAGCTTCTGCATCTAATCCTGCCTCTTTCGCTTCCAGCCTCAAGATGGACCTCATCTTTATCCTCTCTGCCATTGTTAAAGAATAAGATGAAGTATGCCTAGAGAACTAGTAAGAAGAAACGCGAAGGGGAGGAACTCTGAACCACTACGAGAAAAAAAAAAACACAAGAATAAATTTACCTGTGTTACCTCCTACCTGTACTGTGCAAACTTATCGCTGCTATTATCTGGCAATTTAGGCTCTAAACGCAAGCGACTATGCCACTAAATGGTAAGTTACACTGGAAAAGAATCTACTTTTACTAACAGTCGAGAAAAATTTATATTAAAACAATTTAAAAGGGAAAAAAAAATTTTCCCCTAAATTTTAAATCTCTGACAACAAACTCCGTCCCTAAAGTCAATTATTGAGATGTGACGTTGTTAACTTAATTTTTAAAAATCAGAACAATCCGTCTTTAGCTAAGCTCAACTCTTTTTAACTTCAAAACCTTAGTGACTGTAAAACAATCACGCAATCCCAGCAACTCTTATAAAGAAAGAAATTGAATTATCTCCGCCAGAGGATAATTAAAATAGCAAATATTTTTGTTTATCTGTACTTTCTACTGCTGTGGAGAGAAAACAACCTGTAAATATGCTGTGTGGACAACCCAAATACTTAAAGAACGTTTTTCTAGGGGTGTAATTATTTATTTATTTCCCTAATTCACAAAGACAAATCATTCACACTCTACCTAGTTAGACCCAGACTAAATCAGACTCAAAATATCTTTATCCCGGCTATGCGATTGCCTCAAATGTAGCTCAAGATCCCAGAACCAGCCCACAAATATGTGTGCATCAAATGTATCTCAAAATTATCCCGGCGAGCCAGCCAAATATTGTCGTAAATTTATTTTGAGAGAAAAGAGTCTTAGAAATAGTGGTCCGGTTTAGAGTGAAAATGATGATGGAAAGCTCAGTGATAGAAAATGTAGAGATTAAATAGTTGCTTCACAGCGTGCTGGAGGAGAGTAAAGACAGACTTATTTACGACAATTCGTCTCTCTCAATCTTCTCTTCCACTCTCCTGGTCAAACACTTATTTGCCAGTTTTCCAGGCACACCTCTGCGCGCACACCGATTTGGTGTTTTCAAACACACAGACGACGTAGATACAAACTATATTAAACGAATAGGAGAAAAGTTGGGCTTTGGGTATCTCCAACACAGAACTAAATGAGTTTATGTGATTTTATTCACCTTAAACATCAATTACTAACAAATATCAGGTATTACATAAATTATCATAAGTACACAAATGCAAATAACAAATTTGGGAGGGGTGAAGAAGATTGGTATCGACTAAGCCGTTCCCGCTTATTAGACAAAGACAAACCCAGTCCAGAGATAGATAATATCAGGAACACGGGTACGTTAACCTAACAGTGAAGTTAATTGCTCTGAAAGAGGTGTTACAAAGTTAGGTATAGGTGATAGAAAAAACCTGTTCTTCCCAGCTGTTCTTCCCTTTACTAAGCAAATGGAAAGGAGGGGGGTTTTAAACAGAGTTAACCAATTATCAACTCCCTCTTAAAGGAACAATGCAGGGAATACAGAAAAATTATATTACTAGGCAAGAAAGTTAACAACAGGGTTACAAAAGAAAAAGATTAAATTTCCTGTCATTCATACACACGCGTGAGGATCCACACTCATATACTCACACACTTACCGAATGCAGCCTCAGACGATCCATAAAATATATAAAACAGCAAGTATTCTCTTGACATATGAACTGTCTAGTCCTTCGATGTCCCGCCCCAGATGTTTGCGAGGTTTTGCTGGTAACAAATATTCTCACTTATCGCAAGACTTGAAGACTAAGAGTTCTTGTGTTTTTACTATAAAAAAAGGAGTCTATGGGATGGCACTGACACAGTTCGGCACAGGGGTGAAAATGAAGAGGTCTCTTTTAATCCTCCGCTATGGTAAAATTCCTTCAATGCGTGATGATAGTTTTATTAAATCCAATTGAGGAAAAACTACGCTCAGTCACAGTCAGGAAAATATGTACTCTCTCACAGTAAACAGTAAATATAATATCGCTACTGGCGATGATTACCTTCCAGTTTATCTTACAGGTTTGTAATGGTAATTTGATGATTGTTCTTTAAAATGTTCTTGGGTGGGCTTTATTTCATTTAATTCTGACAGCTAGGTCGCAAAAGGACCGCCACAAGATTATATTTAAAAGAAATGTTTCTTCAATATGACTGGAAGTTTATAGGATGATTTCTTTATTTCTTTCTTTATTTAGCTGGGACCGCAGGTTACGATCACTCTGTGTGAAAGAAAAAGACATGTAACATACCGAAAAATCAAGTGCGATAAATTTCCCGTTAAGCCTATAATACACTCGAGCATTTAATTATGTATTTAATAAACACTGCGCGAATTCTAGTGGTTAAAAACACACATCTATAAAACTAGGACTTAACTGAATTTATTAATTATAAATTCCTTCGCGACTTTTAAAAGTTAATTTAAGCATCTATTATCTTTTGAAATAATATAATAGATAGATCATTATATTTACAACTGGAACTATTGAGATGGTTTAATTTAATAGATTTAAATTAGCACAAAATCCATTGAAATAGAATGACTGAACTAGACCACTGGTCACTTTACACAATATATTACCGCTTTGCACAGAATAGAAATCACTGCAAATATATATATAAAATCCAGGGGAAAATCTATAACAAGATTTCAATAAAGCTAGTGCTTCTGTAAAGGTCTGGCCAGCGAGTGATAAAGTGTCTATTCTTCATGGTCTATTTATCTAAAATGGAATGTAAGTTGAGTGGGACATGATAAACTTGACAGCTCTTTTCATCCCAGGAACTTTGGGGGATCTGACCGCCAAATCAAGAAAAGAAGCCGCCCCCCCCCCTGGTCTTCGAATCTCCGCTCGCTGCTGCCCGTTTCGGCTTTCTCCGTTCGCTCGGTTCTGCGGTTGACACCGAGACACGAAAATAGCGGCAAGCAACTGCGTCTCGTATCAGGGACCACTACTGTCTTTGATAGCGCCGATAGTCTCCCCTGAAATCCCTCAGTCTGTCTCTTTGATCGTGGTCGCATTATCTGTTTGATTCTGGCGACGCCCCCCCACTGGCCAAGTTAATGAAAATAACTGCCTATGATTGTTCAAGAGATGTTAGTGGGCGTGATTTAATCTCTCCTTAAATCAATGCGATGACTAGAATGAACGATAGGTAAACTTTCCGCATATCAATCAGCAAACGTGTTTGCCCTCTGTGTGGAACAGTTTCATAGTTAATGAATCCATGTGAAAGAAGTCCCGTTTTACAAGGATTACAACAAAGTTCAGGGTCAGCCGAGTTCGTCCATCACAATCGTCCCCTCTTTTGAGACGTGAAAACGTGTTTTCATGTTTGATTTATGACGATGAAGCTGCCCTGATCGGTAACTTTTGGATGATTGGTATCTTCACCTTCCTCCTCTTCCTCTGTAGTCCAGTTTCTACTCAGGAAATAAGCCCCGACATTCTGTCTTCCCGGAATATATTCCACTTTAAAAGAATAAACGCTTAAAAGAAGCGCCCAACGCATGATCCTTGCGTTAAATTCTTTATTGGCACCCAGAAATGCTAACGGAGCGTGGTCTGTTTGCACCGTGAAAGATGTACCATAGAGAAACTCAAGATGGCGTCTGATACCGTCAATCAGAGCAAGACATTCCCTTTCAACTACGCTGTAGTTCCGTTCCGCTTTATTTAATTTCCGACTGCCATAGGCAACTGGAAATAGCATGTTCAGGTCACTGTCATCGGCTTGAAGCAGTGTTGACCCGATGCCCTGACCTGACGCGTCGACTCTCAGTACAAAAGGTTTTTTGAGGTCAGGCAACCTCAAAATGGGGTATGCAGACAACTGTCCTTTCAAAGTGCTATACGCGTGTTCGCACTTTTGATCCCATATGACCTTATCAGGACAACCTTTCTTTGTGAGGTCAGTCAGAGGTGCCGTCAGTCCGTTGAAGTTCTGGATGTACTTCTGATAGTATGCACATAGCGATGTGAAGGAACGTACGTCTTTCTTCGTTCGGGGTCTTTTTGCTGCCACTATTTTCTCCACGTTCTTCTTAATAGGCCAACTGCATCCGTGAGAAATAGTGTGCCCCAGGAAGTCTAACTGTTCAAACTCGATGAGACATTTGCTAGGTCTGGCTGTGAGACCCGTTTCCTGTAGTCTCCTGAGGAGCATAGCAACCGTAGCAATATGTTCTTCATAGGTTTCCGATGCAATTAAGATGTCATCCATGAAATTATGGATATGGGGACTTTGCAAAGGTTCTAGAAGCTTCTTCATCATCCTGGTGAACACTCCTGGTGCGTTATGCAAACCGAACGGCATCACGTTAAATGTGTAATGTCCTTCACTAGTGCTGAAAGCTAACAAAGGTTTAATTTCCTCCTTGACTGGTATCTGATAATAACCTTTACTGAGGTCAATCTTGGAGAAAATCTTTGCCTTGCTAAGCTTGGTGAACAACTCAGAAACAGTTTGGAGCGGTTCGGGCTGGAATTCCGTTACAGCGTTTAGCAGCCGGTAATCTATACACAGCCGAACTTCCTTATTGGGCTTCTGCAACAGCACTACACTGGAACTGCAAGGAGATGTAGACTCACTGATAATTCATGCTTGACGCAGCTTGTCTATTTCTCCGCGAAGTGCATCAGCTTTAGCGTACGGTATGGGGTAAACTCTGGTTTGAACAGGGGTCTCGTTTGTTAATTTCATATCAAATTCGATGAGATTTGTTCGACCAGGTACATCCGTTAAGACTGCACTGTACTGTTTTAGTAGAGCCCTGGTTTCTGTTTGTTGTTCTGGTGTGAGATTGTCGCCGAACTTGACATCTTTAAAGGATTCTGTGGGTTGCAGTGGATACTCCATGCAACCATCATCATCTTCCTCGTCTTCCGTTGCTATGGCGACAGCCAGGAGATGATCGGAGAATGGCACGGGTCTTTCCAAATATTTCTTTAGCAGATTTATGTGGAAAGACCTTCTCCTTTCCTTTGATGGAGATCTTGTAGTTGGTACGTGAGATCTTTTTAAGGACGGTAAACGGTCCTTGCCATCCGATGCGAAGTTTATTGCTTCCGGTTGGAAGTAGCAATATGACTTTCTCCCCTGGTTGTAGTTCTCTCTCTTTTGCAGCTTTGTTGTATCTTTTAGTAATTTTAGCGCGGGCTTTCTTAAGGTTGGTAGTAGCTAGATCCCATCCTAGCTTTAGCCTTTCCTTAAGCTCAGATACATACTTGCTTGCAGAGACGACTGTCTCGTCAGCCTTCTGGTCTGTCAGGGACCGAAGTAAGGCTTCTAGTGGCCCCTTAATAGGTCTGCCAAATAAAAGTGTAGCTGGCGCAAAACCCGTAGACGCTTGGGGTACCTCTCGGTAGGCGAATAAGGCAGCCGATATATATTGGTCCCAGTCTTCCGGTTTCTCCTGACCCAGCTTACGTAACATCATGGTGAGGGTACCGTTAAAACGTTCCACGAGCCCATTTCCGGCCGGATGGTGGGGACTTGTGTGGATATGTTTGGCCCTCAAGATCTTAAAGATCTCCTCCATTAACAGGCTACGGAATTGGGATCCATTGTCCGTCAAAACTTGTTGAGGGAATCCCAACCGTGTAAAAATTTGCACAAGGGCTTCTGCGACATGCTTGGAATTAGTGCATGGTAGCGGTACGGCTTCGGCCCACATAGTGCAAGTGTCAACTAAGGTCCGGATGAACCTGTTCCTTCTTTTGGTCTTTTCCAGGGGACCAATAATGTCGACAGCAACCCGTTCAAATGGAGTCCCTACTATTGGCATTTGCCCCATAGGTACTGGGGGTGTCAAGTGCTTGGGTGCTACCCGTTGGCACTGGGCGCAGGATTTCACATACCTGACAATGTCAGAGTTCATTCCTGGCCACCAATAGTGGTTTTTTATTCGCTGAATAGTGGCGTTTTGTCCCATATGTCCGCTAAAGGGAAGAGAGTGCCCCATTTCTAAGATCTGGTTTCTGTACTGCGTCGGTACTAGGAGCTGGTTATTCCCCGTGTCCGGGTTGCCCGTTCTACGATACAATACGCTATCCTTAGAAAAGATGTCTCCGTTGTGTCTGGGGTCCTTAGCCATGGGCAGTTTTTTAAAGCAGGGCGCCAGAGTAGGGTCCTTTTGTTGCGCCTCCTTCAGTTCATTCGGCAACAAATTTGGCGCAGGCTCCCTCTCCTTCTTGGCTTGCCCTCTTGTCGTTACCGCTGCCACAATCGGCTCCTTAGGTCTCCCAATGAACACATATCTACATCCCAAGATAACTGGGTAGATAGGATCATCCATAATGGCCGCTTTAATAACCCCTCTGACAAAATCAGAGTGTATTTCTACCAATGCGATAAGAAGCGTCCTGGGTGCATCACTCCTGAAAACTCCACTAAGTTTGACGGTTTCCTCTGTCTCCTGACCGGGTTTGACTAGGTGCCTAGCGACAATACAATCAAAACTTAATCCAGTGTCAAAAAGACAAGTAGTAGAGGTACCGTTCAAAATTACAGTTCCTCGAGTTGAGGGTCGGTCCCCCTCAGGTTGAGAATCACTGACATTGACTCTACCTTTCGAGGCTGTATGCAAACATCCAATGCGGTTTGCACCGGTTTGTTTGCCCTGATCAGACGTTCCTGGTGTAGGGGTCTTCCCTTTTCCTTGACCTTGGTGGCCGCGATGCCACGTAGGCTTGTTGGGTTGATCAGAATTGTTGTTGGGGGGTATCGGGTTTTGTAGAATTTCGATTTTTCCTGGGGAGGTTTCTGGGTATTATTATCTCGTTGGTTAAAATGTTGAGAGGAATTGGAAGAATAGGATGACTGCTCTAGATTCTGTTTTCGAGATGGCTCATCTGTGGGTTTACGTTTAGTGCTGGGAAGTTCGGCCATTGCATTGCTATAGCGTTCGGCTTTATTGAGTATGTCTTAAAGCTGACTGCCCCCTGTTCCGCCAAAGATCTACGTGTTTCATTCGACAAAGTGGATTTTATCTGCTCCACAAGAACAAGTTCGAGGAGTCCCTCATATGAAAGAGGTAGGTCAGATAATTCAATGCACTTTGTCAGATAACCCGTGAGACGTGAAGAGAACTGGGGAAATGTTTCCGTGCTCTCTTTTCGGCTGTTTCTGAACAACTGCAGAAACTTTCGGGCAGTCATCTCAAACTGCTGTAGTAAGGCCTTCTTCAACATGTCGTAATCATGTTGATTCGGTCCCAGCTTTGTGTACACGTCATAAGCATTGCCTTTCAGTGACGTTGAAAGTTTGAGCGCCCAGCGGGTACTCTCTAACCCATAAAGATTCGCGAGTCTCTCGAATTTTTCTAGGTAGCTGTCAATTTTTTCGTTAGGGCTAGGAAAAGATTCTAAAGAAAACGACATAGCAGTTAATTGGGCAGATTGAGTACTGGAGAGGTCCATTAATTGAGACTGGGGCGAAGACGGCTCTCCGTTAGTCGAAGTAGAGGCGCCCCGACTCTCTAGAGCCTTAAGCGCCAGTTCATGTTGTCTTTCCTTGTCTCTCTCTCTCTCTCTCTCTCTCTCTGCGAGTTTCCATCTCTGCTTCAATTTTCTTCTGTTCCAAAAGACGTTCTGCCACTTCTTTCCTCTCAGCTTCGGCTCTCTGTTGCTCCGCGTCATATATTTCCAATTCCTGGTTGATAAACGCGTTTGCAGCTTCTGCATCTAATCCTGCCTCTTTCGCTTCCAGCCTCAAGATGGACCTCATCTTTATCCTCTCTGCCATTGTTAAAGAATAAGATGAAGTATGCCTAGAGAACTAGTAAGAAGAAACGCGAAGGGGAGGAACTCTGAACCACTACGAGAAAAAACAACACAAGAATAAATTTACCTGTGTTACCTCCTACCTGTACTGTGCAAACTTATCGCTGCTATTATCTGGCAATTTAGGCTCTAAACGCAAGCGACTATGCCACTAAATGGTAAGTTACACTGGAAAAGAATCTACTTTTACTAACAGTCGAGAAAAATTATATTAAAACAATTTAAAAGGAAAAAAAAAATTTTCCCCTAAATTTTAAATCTCTGACAACAAACTCCGTCCCTAAAGTCAATTATTGAGATGAGACGTTGTTAACTTAATTTTTAAAAATCAGAACAATCCGTCTTTAGCTAAGCTCAACTCTTTTTAACTTCAAAACCTTAGTGACTGTAAAACAATCACGCAATCCCAGCAACTCTTATAAAGAAAGAAATTGAATTATCTCCGCCAGAGGATAATTAAAATAGCAAATATTTTTGTTTATCTGTACTTTCTACTGCTGTGGAGAGAAAACAACCTGTAAATATGCTGTGTGGACAACCCAAATACTTAAAGAACGTTTGTCTAGGGGTGTAATTATTTATTTATTTCCCTAATTCACAAAGACAAATCATTCACACTCTACCTAGTTAGACCCAGACTAAATCAGACTCAAAATATCTTTATCCCGGCTATGCGATTGCCTCAAATGTAGCTCAAGATCCCAGAACCAGCCCACAAATATGTGTGCATCAAATGTATCTCAAAATTATCCCGGCGAGCCAGCCAAATATTGTCGTAAATTTATTTTGAGAGAAAAGAGTCTTAGAAATAGTGGTCCGGTTTAGAGTGGAAAATGATGATGGAAAGCTCAGTGATAGAAAATGTAGAGATTAAATAGTTGCTTCACAGCGTGCTGGAGGAGAGTAAAGACAGACTTATTTACGACAATTCGTCTCTCTCAATCTTCTCTTCCACTCTCCTGGTCAAACACTTATTTGCCAGTTTTCCAGACACGCATCTGCGCGCACACCGATTTGGTGTTTTCAAACACACAGACAACGTAGATACAAACTATATTAAACGAATAGGGGAAAAGTTGGGCTTTGGGTATCTCCAACACAGAACTAAATGAGTTTATGTGATTTTATTCACCTTAAACATCAATTACTAACAAATATCAGGTATTACATAAAATATCATAAGTACACAAATGCAAATAACAAATTTGGGAGGGGTGAAGAAGATTGGTATCGACTAAGCCCTTCCCGCTTATTAGAATAAGACAAACCCAGTCCAGAGATAGATAATATCAGGAACACGGGTACGTTAACCTAACAGTGAAGTTAATTGCTCTGAAAGAGGTGTTACAAAGTTAGGTATAGGTGATAGAAAAAACCTGTTCTTCCCAGCTGTTCTTCCCTTTACTAAGCAAATGGAAAGGAGGGGGTTATGAACAGAGTTAACCAATTATCAACTCCCCCTTAAAGGAACAATGCAGGGAATACAGAAAAATTATATTACTAGGCAAGAAAGTTAACAACAGGGTTACAAAAGAAAAAGATTAAATTTCCTGTTATTCATACACACGAGTGAGGATCCACACTCATATACTCACACACTTACCGAATGCAGCCTCAGACGATCCATAAAATATATAAAACAGCAAGTATTCTCTTGACATATGAACTGTCTAGTCCTTCGATGTCCCGCCCCAGATGTTTGCGAGGTTTTGCTGCTAACAAATATTCTCACTTATCGCAAGACTTGAAGACTAAGAGTTCTTGTGTTTTTACTATAAAAAAAAGGAGTCTATGGGATGGCACTGACACAGTTCGGCACAGGGGTGAAAATGAAGTGGTTTCTTTTAATCCTCCGCTATGGTAAAATTCCTTCAATGCGTGATGATAGTTTTATTAAATCCAATTGAGGAAAAACTAGGCTCAGTCACAGTCAGGAAAATATGTACTCTCTCACAGTAAACAGTAAATATAATATCGCTACTGGCGATGATTACCTTCCAGTTTATCTTACAGGTTTGTAATGGTAATTTGATGATTGTTCTTTAAAATGTTCTTGGGTGGGCTTTATTTCATTTGATTCTGACAGCTAGGTCGCAAAAGGACCGCCACAAGATTATATTTAAAAGAAATGTTTCTTCAATATGACTGGAAGTTTATAGGATGATTTCTTTATTTCTTTCTTTATTTAGCTGGGACCACAGGTTACGATCACTCTGTGTGAAAGAAAACGACATGTAACATACCGAAAAATCAAGCGCGATAAATTTCCCGTTAAGCCTATAATACACTCGAGCATTTAATTATGTATTTAATAAACACTGCGCGAATTCTAGTGGTTAAAAACACACATCTATAAAACTAGGACTTAACTGAATTTATTAATTATAAATTCCTTCGCGACTTTTAAAAGTTAATTTAAGCATCTATTATCTTTTGAAATAATATAATAGATAGATCATTATATTTACAACTGGAACTATTGAGATGGTTTAATTTAATAGATTTAAATTAACACAAAATCCATTGAAATAGAATGACTGAACTAGACCACTGATCACTTTACACAATATATTACCGCTTTGCACAGAATAGAAATCACTGCAAATATATATATAAAATCCAGGGGAAAATCTATAACAAGATTTCAATAAAGCTAGTGCTTCTGTAAAGGTCTGGCCAGCGAGTGATAAAGTGTCTATTCTTCATGGTCTGTTTATTTAAAATAGAATGTAAGTTGAGTGGGACATGATAAACTTGACAGCTCTTTTCATCCCAGGAACTTTGGGGGATCTGACCGCCAAATCAAGGAAAGAAGCCGCCCCCCTGGTCTTCGTATCTCCGCTCGCTGCTGCCCGTTTCGGCTTTCCCCGTTCGCTCGGTTCTGCGGTTGACACCGAGACGCGAAAATAGCGGCAAGCAACTGCGTCTCTTATCAGGGACCACTACTGTCTTTGATAGCGCCGATAGTCTCCCCTGAAATCCCTCAGTCTTTCTCTTTGATCGTGGTCGCATTATCTGTTTGATTCTGGCGACGCCCCCCCCCCCCCCACTGGCCAAGTTAATGAAAATAACTGCCTATGATTGTTCAAGAGATGTTAGTGGGCGTGATTTAATCTCTCCTTAAATCAATGCGATGACCAGAATAAACGATAGGTAAACTTTCCGCATATCAATCAGCAAACGTGTTTGCCCTCTGTGTGGAACAGTTTCATAGCTAATGAATCCACGTGAAAGAAGTCCCGTTTTACAAGAATTACAACAAAGTTCAGGGTCAGCCGAGTTCGTCCATCACAGAAGGGGAACGACTAAGTAAGAAAGTATACAAGATGTTAAGTGTGACCGTGCAATGCTCAGATGCGTAAAGAAACAACTGAGTTACAAAGTAAAACATCAACAAATAATAAGGAAATGGTGAATAATACAACTTGGCGTATGCTCCGTTTGGAGCATTGTTTTTAGACAATATAAAGGATAACGTAATACATTGTAAAGCTAACTTAACGTATAGCCAGAACATTCAGTTATTATTTCTCACAATTTAATTGTGGCACAACTGAAACTAAAGGTCAGGTTTACTAAAATTGACACGGAGTAGACGAAACAAATGTATAATTTGGTGTCGCGTTTTAGTGCATGAGAAGGTCTCCCCTGAGTGTTGCACAATAGGATATTGACAGCCTTGAACGTCGGCTGTTTCAAGGTTGATACGATAGTTCTCACACTCTGAAATTAACAGCCACAAACAAAGACAAAACAATGTACATTTTGATTGACATCTTGTTATATTTATAAGAGAAAGGAATGAAACGTTGACAGATATAAGTTACATTTAGGAAAATTCCTAGTATGTTGACCAGGAGTACTGAACACCTGTATGTGTGAAATGTTGACAGATATAAGTTACATTTAGGAAAATTCCTTGGATTTTGACCATGAGTACTGAACACCTGTATGTGTGAAATGGACGTTGTATATAAATGATTGATAGTTTGGTATTTGTTTTTTAATGAGAATATTTGTAGAAGTGCATTTGTGTCGCATATCTGGGACGTGAGAAAGAGTCATTGAAAGACAAAACAGGCTGAATATAGCATTTTGTTCTGTCAGCAAGGATGACAGAATCATGAAATCCTGACATTTTCCCATAGAAACAGAGAAAAACGGGTGCCGGGTGCAGAATGACGGAATATAAATACTTTTGTTAGCATGGTCAAGTTCAGTTGCAGATTTGGGATTTTAAATTTTTGAGATTTTTGATTTGAGATTCAGATAGAGATAGAGGTTCGTAGAGAAGAGAACTAAAAATGTAGGCAGTTTGTTACAGGCCTGTGCGCTGGATTAGCCAAAACGCGGCGCTTGAAATGATAAGGTAGTAAAGAAGTGTAGATTTTTATAGATAGTGTTTTGTAGAAAATAGCTAATAGTAATAATAATAATACAAGTTAAGAAGAGCATTTATAGATAATCTTAGCTAGTGTCAGAATAACTTGTCTTTTAAAAACAGAATACTGGAGAGGGTATTTCATAGAGCTTTAGAGTTTCGGGGCGACTCTGTGGGTGCTCTGATATACTTTGTGCTTTGCTTTAGTAGGGGGGATTATTTGTCAAGTAATAGAGTATTGGGCATGGCTCTGAATATTCCAAATAACTCCGAGGATTGAAGTGAAAGTAAGAAATAGAGATAGTGGTTTTCAAGCTGTTAACCAATGATCTTAACCCGCTAACGTGACTTGTGAATCACAGGCGGCTCTTAAGTCATTTTAAAGTAAATATTATTCTGCGTGTTGACGCTATAGAATATGTAATGAATATGTATATCTTCACGCCGTTGGTGGAGCGGTTGTAGTGAAGTGAAAATGTGTGATCCTGCAGACTGGCAGGCAATGAATAAATAGTGGTGATTTTCATTTCAAGCGCTTAGCTGTTGATGCCACTTGTAAGTAAACATATTGAGAACCACTGACTCGATATTTAATTATAGATACGGTAAAAGTTAATAAGAAATGTTCATTCAATATTGAGAAAAATGATATTGGTAATCTATTTGAGATTTTGAGAATCATTGTAACTTTTGAGTTGACACATTGTTACGTACATTTATTACCTAAGGGGGTAGTCTTCGGTCCTGCCAAATGTACGCACCAGTTTTAAAATAGTTATATTATTTGTGCGTTCGATTGATTCACGCACTGACGTGCACAATGCAGTGTGAGTTGCTTTGGACGCACGGGTAACCTAGTTTAGGGATTGTGACGTCATGTTTTGTATGGGGCAGTACGGACCATGTTGATGTCCATGGAATATTTCTTGTATTCGTGGCAAGTTGGTGGAAGCCATTATTTCAATTGATATCTATTGGTCTTCATGTCGAAGCCAATAGTGGAAGTATCATGTAAGTGTCGCCCCATTTCACATTGAATGTTTATTGAGTTGTAATTGAAGTATCAGGCCGCTCCTAGTTATGGTCTAGCGGGAATCCATCGTAGTATGTCATTCCTAGAATGGACAAACGGAGTCGATTGCCTTGTTTGAATTACCGTAGAGGGAGGATACCTACGAGGAAACGAAGTTAATTGATTTTTGTATGCTTCACATGTTTTAATATGCCGTTTTCGCCAATGCCAAAGTCATGGCATGGATTTTGTGGAGAGGTTAGTTAAAACCCAAATACTAACCCAGATGTAGCTTCATGTTTACGCCATTGATAGTATGTTTTGAACCTACGTGGTAGGAAGGAAGTCTTGGATCAAGACAGTCTTTTGTTGGATGAATGCGGGATTCAGTGATATGGGAATACGTATTTAGTTGGATTGTCCTCAGACAAGGTCAACGGACATTTATATCTTACTGTTTCAAACTTAGCATGAACATTACTGGATTCTTATTACGTGAATGTAAGGAAGGTGTTTGAAAGGGATCTACCGCTATACCTGACCACCATCATAGATGTACATAAATTTTGTCAGCGTATCATTACTATGCATCCATGTTGATTGTCTCCGTCAAGAACATTGTCTCGTATTGTTGAACGTATACTGTCAATAAATGATGTTAAACTGTACCACCCGCCTTACAGTTTGCTTCAGTTCACTTCAGTTCACAGCAGGCCTTGGTGGATGTGCCTGAAGTTATGCATCGTTATCTGTTGAACTAATTTTGACAGTTTATTTGGATTCGCGTCTTATCAGCACGATCTTACCGTCATATGTAGAGACCCTGCAGAAAAGGTCCTAACAGTAATTGGTGGATACATAAAGAGAGTGCAACACACATTTTTATGTAATAATGAGAACAATGATTCTCAAGATTTATGTCATGATGGGAACAAGAATATAATTAGAGATAATTAAGAACAAGGATTCTCACATTGTATAGAATATGATTAGATAAAATTAGAGTTAGAAGGAAATGAAACTATACTTTATTTTGTTGGTTTTGTAAATAGGCATGCTTTAATATTCTTATATCCAACTTTTAATCTTAATAAATATTTTATTATTTACTGGATTGTTGTCAGTGAATAAGCTAATTATTGTTAATGGGTTCAGAAAATGTTTGTCAGTGAAACAGTTAGTTATCGTGGTGACTTTGTTAAGTGTCGTCAGTGACTTATGTGCTCTGTGAGATGAACTGTGTTAACAAACTAAGGTGAGTACTAACATTACATTATACGCAAAATCACTTGCCATGAAACACCAACAAGTAGCTGCATTCTCATCCGGAAGAACGAACCTGGGTTGAACAAGGTTGCACAAAATTCAACTTGGTGGAAATCAACATCTAGGGCGTATAGCCTGTCTGACCACTAAACACTTACATAAACTCTTACATGAACGTAACACGTGCCTCGTGTTAATACGGTGCAACCCGATCTTGATCATGAACAACTGACATTTAATCGAAGCTTATTTACAGACAAGACGTGGAACTGTCACAGAAGATCGACGTAGAAAATATGATATATGTGGTGGAGCATGTGATGAGAGATAAACGTTATCTAAACGGACCAAAAGGTCTTTTATATTTGGATATGTGTCCTAATATAATAATAATAATAATAAATTCTTTAAGCGCCAAACACGGCGCATAAGGCAGAAACCAGTGCTCTCCAGGTTGTTCGTTGTGACGCCACTCCTCTTAGCTCTTGCACATTATTTAGGCCCCACGTTCTTCCTTCTCTTATTATTGTTCTTCTGAGTGTTTCTTTTGGTCTTCCTTTTTTCCGCTTACCCTCAGGAACCCAAGTGAGCGCCTGTAGTGGTATTCTGTTGTTTTGCATTCGTAGGACATGACCGATATATGACCATCGTCTTTTCCTTATATAGTCGGAGACATATTTCTGCCTAGAGTCTTCTCTTATTTGTCGATTAGTCTTGAATTCTTTCCAACTGATGTTCATGAGTTTTCTAAGACATTTGTTCTCGAATGTATTCAGCTTGTTCTCCAATGATTTTGTTATTTTCCAACTCTCACAGCCGTATGTTAACACTGAGATAACATTTGAATTAAACAGACGAAGCTTGGTATGTATATTCAATGATCGTAATTTCCAAATGTTAGATAATCTATTGAAGGCGCTAGCTGCCAAAGCAATTCTAGTATGGATTTTCTCTTGTTGTGTCACCATCCTGAGTCATTTTACTGCCTAAATAATTGAAACTTTCAACTTTCTGTAGTTTTTCCCCGTTCAAGATGATATCAAAGGTCTCGTTAGAAAAGTTCATAGCTTTAGTTTTAGAGGCATTTATTTGGAGACCAATTTTAACCGAGAGATGACACAAATTATTTATTGCTTCTTGGGATTGTCTTGGTGTTGAACTTAAGAATGCTACATCATCTGCGAAATCCAGGTCCCCCAGGAATTTTCCATTTGTCCATTTTATACCCAATTGTTCATTGTGGGTATAGTTTCTCATAACCCAATCAATAGCTATTCCAAAAAGTAGTGGTGACATAATACAACCGACTATAAACGAGGCAATATTTATTTATGATTTTTTAATGTGGAAAATATTATCACAAATGCGAAGACAATGATTATAATATGTGCAGAATCTGATAGGTGAAAACAAAATATGATGAAGTAAAAAATAAAACACACGAGTAAACTGAGATGATTTATGTGGAAAATATAATGAAGCACGTGACAAATATCTTGAGAAACGAATATGAGAGAGACAGGAAGAAAATGATGAAATAAATGTGTGTGTGTATATATATATATATATATATATATATATATATATATATATATATATATATATATATATATATATATATATATATATATATATATATATATATATATATATATATATATATATATATATATATATATATATATATATATATATATATATATATATATATATATATATATATATATATATATATATATATATCAGTCCGGACCTTTTCTTGGAGAATCTTGACGGACTTACAAAACTGTCCAGGAAATCTATATCATTTTAACACGGAAACTGGGACTGAGGAAACTGAGAACACACGGAGTCATAGAGGGAATAATCTTATTAAAGTAACGACCCCCAAGAACACGTGTAAGAGGCCAATTCAAGTGCTTTAACTTTACTCATCTGAATAAAACGTCTGTGAGCCAGGATTGGCGTAAGTTGTCATTTTACATTCTACATTTTTCATTACTGACATGTGAACTAATATATATATATTACCAGGTGACTATTAATGTGTGAAAATCGCTAGTGGATGTCGAAGACATTTGAAGCTGGCAACCTGAGCGTATAGAATGATGATTCCATGAACTACCACTGCAAGGGCAGATGACTGCTTTATTGCTAGTGTCTTAAAGAGAACTAAAAGCATAAGTAGTCCAAAGTTCCATATGGAGTAGGGAGGGAAAGATACAAGAAATGATGTACATTCTAAGTATAATATTTACATTTTCAAACGAATGTAAATGGCTATGTAAACACATTCATTTTAAAATTAACGAAAGTTTCAAACATATCAACCGGCATAGATATAAATGAAATCATATTCAATTTATACCGTGAACTCTTTTCAGTCAGTGGAGATGTAAATGTAAACATATTCTATCTGTACCATTAACCTTTTCATTTAAATGTAAAAATAAAGATAAAGCTATTCAATTTAAATGTAAAGAAAATTTTCTCTGGAGGGGTTATGTTTAATTCTCATCGAGGGTAAAAGTCTGAGTAGATGGGATGGTGGAATAAGAGAAAGAGGCCATATAAGTATGTGTCGAAAAACGGAATACTCAGGGCAGCGTTTCGTTTCTATTCTTTTACCATAGTTGTTGTTGGTGGTACCATTTGAGGGTACTATCTCTGGAACAGGAAGGGAACAGTGGTCTGAGCTCTAAGACAAGGAACCAACTTTGTAGACACTCCCTGACACTTCTGGGAACGAGCTACGCCCTACATCCTTGACCAGCGACGAGCGTTTTCAGTAATCAGTCTACCGAGAACCAACCCATCAGCGGGAGCAGAACCTACCAGTGCCAGAATAGTGAAACCTATAAGCTGCCACGTGAACTCCTTTATAAACTTTTATCCCATTACAACAGTGAGGATACCTTTCTGAAAAGCATTATTCACTCATTTAAACCCTTGTTAAAACTAAATGATAATTAAATTTGTTATTTGTATTATACAAATGTAACTTCGATTTAATCATTTTAAATGTACTGCATGTTTGTCTCAGTCAATTTACTAAATACACTCTAACCAGGATCCCGTTACATTCCCATTGAGGCATATTGGGAATATGGTGTTAGGCCCATATTTTCTTGACCATCGGCACATTAACGGTGTATAGCTCTAGCCAGAGCTATACCATAATACGAAGAATTCCACTGAGTAAATCTGCGTGGGGGCTTGATGAGCTAAAATTAATAATTGCTTAATCCTTCACAAAAGTTGTCAGCAAATCATAGAGTTAATGTGCTCAGCCAATGCAGTATTGTTCTCACTTTTCTGAATATCTTGTGAACACTCCCTTGACATAGAAGCATCATTATCCTTCTATCTACCACTCTGCCAAGAGTAATCTTGTGCGAAGGTAGACACCTTTGAAGGCCCATATTAGATACTCTTTAGTTTTGGCCACTGTTGGACCACTACTGCAAAGCAGGGCTGGCAACCCGTGACATACAGTGTAGGTAATATCAAGGAGTCTCCAACTTGGTATTGGCTGCAAAATAGCGAGAAGCTCAGCAGCCCTAGTTAAACAACAACAACATCAACATCAAACTATGACCATAATACAATAGTTCACACGTCAAGAACAGCACCAATCAGAAACCATGGCCATATTCTTTGCTTATCTGACCCTTGGACACAAATGAGTAGAAATTTGAAAATAATATATAAAAATTTAAATTTATGAAACAATATAATATTAAAATGAGAAGATGGATTTGTTAAACATAACACAAATGAAGCTTTCCAAACAAGACAAAAAAAACCCAAATAAACAGCCACAGTAAAGTGGTCTAAACGCTAAAGAGAAAGGGTACGAAAAAAAATGTTCGATGTACTATAATGTTACTTGTATGTTTCATTGCCTGATGCGTATAGTATTTGGAGATTATGCAATATGACAAATACCAGACTACGATTGCGATATTTGATTAATTGTTGAAAAATTTCTCAGCAAAGCTGCAATATATTACTGTTAGTACCAACTGTTCCATGTTTGAGAATTCCGAATAACATAAATATAGTCTTTTTAAAACATATTCAAGCCAGGAACGCGTAATGTCAGTAACAGATCTGATCACATTTAATAACAAATGCAACAGATATTCGGCGACAGAATCACATCACCGATCTCTTCCTCCCCTGCGTTATTTTAATACGACTTCCATTAGAATTGATGCAGACTGCAAATGGAAACGATTTCTAAGCAGATTTGATTTGGAAGCGCCCAGAAGCAAGACAATGGACGTAATAACGGTGTTTCCCGTCGGGAGTCGGACGCAGAAGAGCTTGCATTAGTTACCACTGTCTGTGAGAGGTCTCAAGGTAGCGAATGTTGGCTAAGAGCCCTGAATGATGCATTGCATCAACAGTGATGGCGTTGAGTTCTTCGGAAATGAAAACGGCGAGATTCTGTTTACATATTCGAGGACATTAGCATTTGTAAGTTTTTTTTAGTTGATAATGTGGAAGAAAAGGAATTTAATGTAAGAAAAATTGGTGGAATGACGAAGTAAACTAAAGAGTAAGGACTAGAAGACATGTAAGACATAACATATGTTCTTCTTTCACCTGTCAACTCCCAAAGTAGCACAGGCCTTCAACGACCTTATGCCAAGTCTTCCTGTCCCGTGCCATCAGCTCAAAATCTTTCCGTGTCTTCAGTATCACCTTCATGTCTGTCTCCAGTTTTCTTTTCCGTGTGATCTATGGTCTCCCTCTACCTCTGTTACCCTGGGGATCCCAGAATAGGGAATGTCTGGTAATCTTATCAAAAATTTTCTCAATATGTGTCCTATCCATCTCCAACGTCTTCTTCTCATTTCGTGTTCCATTGGCGCTTGTCTAGTTCATGTCATTAGTTCCAGATTAGTGATCTTGTCATACTACTTCATCCTTCTATTTCAAGCAAGAACCTGTTCATGAAAGTCTGTATCTTTTGGGTTGTTGTTTTTGTTGTTCTCCGTCTTTCAGAGCCATACAATAGGATTGAACAATATGACTTATAACACAGAAGTAAAAGATAGTCCCATGTCAGAAACTGCGTAGGGGAGTGAAGTGTTTAATAATTGTTTCCAGCGATGTTAATAATTAGTTACACTAACCATATATGGCGATGTCAATAATTATAACGATGCGTAGGTAAGAATATATTAAACTAAGACGACCTACCCGGTGATCGGTTTCAGCAAGAAATAAACTAGCGAAACTAAATTTCGTGTGGTCGAATTTCTAAGTACGTGAGTAGCTTAAGATTCCCCACTTATTTTCCAATCTGTTCATGGAGAACATACGTCTGGGGGAGATAGCAACAAGATTCCATTATAGGACGTGCCAAAAGTTATTAATAAGTAGCTTGTTAAATTAAAAGTACACCACCTCTTTTATATTACTTAGAGTCACAAGTCCGAGGAAATTTTCCTCATATGTTAAAGCAAGTTGTGAATTTGCAATTATTCTTAACTCACATGAGACTGCACGTCGTACGGCTACAGTAAAGTGCCTGCGGCCATGCTCTGCATACCCATTCATAAAGAAGAGGTAAGTCTGAAAAATGTATGTTATTTTTATTCTTATGTGTGTATTTACGTGGTGTACATAAATGCTTATTTATAGATAGTTGCGATTTTTTTTCCTTAACCAGCGGCACTTGGGCTTTTCAGCCCTTCGGCCCAATTACATGTCATTGCAAGGCTGGGGAACCTGAGGACTTTCCTTCCAACCCGGTCAGGATCTTCGAACCAATAGCAGAGGTAACCCCATGCTCCATAGGGAACAGAGATGGGATGATGATGACATCATGGGATATAAGTTTAGGTTAACACTTTCAGACTGACTTGTATATTGTATTACGATTCATTTCAACTCCTTCGCTTTCAGATCAAAATTTAATCTTTTTGAGGGTCTGAGATTTCAAAATCAAGGGCATCGGGAAAATTCATAGGAAGATGAGATGGGGATAAAAGAGGAAGTCACTTGATGCTTACACCAGGAGACAAAAGATTTACTGGATATTCTAGTGTATATTTCTCTCAGTTCCTGGTACTAGTTGCTAGGGCACAGCTCTGGACACCACCCATAAGAGACGGGTCTAGAGGACACTCGAATCGGCGACATTTTGGAGATGTTCGCGAGCAACGTACATGATCTTAAACGCCATTCGACACCTGATTTGAGAAGGAACAGTCACGAATTCACTGCGACCGAGCAGCAACTACACAAGGCTTCAGTGACAAACTATTGTCACCACCTGGCCAGTTAAGTTACAAGAACTGACCCAGTAAATAGTCTCCTTTTACTCCACCAGATAACTATGAAGATAATTCCATTTACCTGTTTTCTAAATTAACTATTTTCGATTGTTATCCGTGTTTCAAATATTTCATAAACAAATATCTTGGTATATTTATATATGTTAATATAAATTCGTCGTTGGAGTTGATAACTTGGTTCCATGAAGTTGACGTCTGCACCCAGATGACTTTTAAAAAAATGCTTATATACTGAGTAAAACAGATACTGCTTTGCTAAATTACCTTCGGTTGGGGACTCAATATATATGAGTCAAGTATGACATCGTGACATTATTACTTATCTCACAGAAGTGGATGATTGATACACATTTTACATGAACCGAGAAAACTCAGTTTGTTTGTAGTTGCAATCCTAAAAATACCAGTGAGACACCCTAAAATAGGAGCATTACCCTCTTATTTATATTACTGCCAAGAGTAATCTTGAGCGAAAGTTTCTATCTTTGAAAAAAAAATAATCCTATTACTCCAACTAGTTGGCCATTCGTGGTCCATTACGGCAGCTCAAAGGGAGACAACCCGCGATAAACGTCGTCATGTAAAATAAATTGTCACAGTAACTACCGCTCCAAGATGTTGGGAATTCTTGGTGCAAGTTTCCCCGGAAATACGTCAGCTGTTGTGGTGACTCGGTGCTCCATCAGTAGCGCAAATGAAAATGATTATGATAATTATGACGTAAACTAGTAACAACAGACATTATTATTCTTATTTTTTAAAAATATACAAATATGGAACTAAAACTATGTAGAAACATAAGTTAAAATATAATATCAACTGATGACAATGGGGTGTCTTATAACAACTGATGAAAATGGAGTTACTTACAACAACTGATGAAAATGGAGTTATTAACAACAACTGATGAATATGGAGTGTCTTATAGCAACTGATGAAAATGGGGTGTCTTATAACAACTGATGAAAATGGAGTTACTTACAACAACTGATGAAAATGGAGTTATTAACAACAACTGATGAAAATGGAGTGTCTTATAGCAACTGATGAAAATGGAGGGTCTTATAACAACTGATGAAAATGGGGTGTTTTATAACAACTCATGAAAATGAAGTGTCTTATAACGACTGATGAAAGTGGGGTGTCTTATAACAACTGATGAAAATGGAGTGCTTATAACAACTGATGAAAATGGAGTTACTTACAACAACTGATGAAAATGGAGTGTCTTATAACAACTGATGAAAATGGAGTGTCTTATAACAACTGATGAAAGTTCAAAGATCTCCAATTATCTACTTATCTCTCATTTTTGTAGCACAGACATACGTGCCCAGTCACTTGTTTACACTTCTTCCTGGAATAATTATAATTCGTCATGTCTGTTTACCTGATCATCCCTGCTGAGAGAGTAGACATGTGATGTAATATTGACCGACAGTCATGTTGGTAAAATTCTCGTGTACCAGACATCGGCGAGCCGGATTAACACAAAGATCGCCCCGCGAGCTTGGTTAGCGCCGACATGGCTATTGCAACTTCCTCATTTCTCTCGTGGAGAGAACACAACCGAGATGGTCACACGATGAATGTTTGTTTGCATAGGTACAGGGCAGTAAATGATCCAGGTGGTGACCTATTACAGACACGCACCTGAAAGACGGAATGTTGTAATAAGTTTCCGGGAAGACAGTATTTGTGATAATGTAGGAAGTCGTGAGTGTAAACAGGAACGATAATCGACGGAAGTAATAATTCTTTATACTGAAAGTGACTTTTAAAAAAAATCTTGCAGAATTGTCCTATGACGAAATTGTTGGGATAAACCCCATCATAACACGCATGATTGAACACAATTGGCTGGGCAGTTCTAGAAGTTATAAACAACACTTCTTTTTGGAGCCTGGTCATATAGTAACAACCACCTGCGTGGGACGAAAGTTGCAATATAATCTAACACTTTCGTCATTTTAGAGCACTGTGAAATTCACGTCGTCAAGAAGACAGCCAGCTAGCCAGAGTAAGGAATAGGATCAGAATTCCATTTATCGGACCGGACCATGTTTTGGCATCTTGTGGACTTATATCCCAGGAAAACTCTACCTACGTGTACACAAAAATCCGGAATTTTAGGGATATGAACAAAAAGTCAAAGTTGGAGCCTAGTGTAAAGTAATACCCCAGACAGCGTGTTAGAAGCATCTTAAACAAGCTGCCTTAACTATTTATCTGAGCCAGGAGTCAGTATTCCGAAATCAGATTTTGAGGTGAATTGTACATTTTTAAATATTTTGCATTTATTAACATGTAAAAATTGCTAGTGGATGTCCAAGTCATATGAAGCTGGCAACCTCAGCATATACAATGATGGTTTCATGAACCACTACTGCAAGAGCTGGTGACTGCTTATGCGGGTTTTTCGTAGAGAACCAAACGCAGAGGTAGTCCCAAGATCCATATGGAACAGGGAATGGATGATGCTAGTACTGATGTACATACTTATTATATTATTTACATTTTCAACCAGTGCAAATGTAAACATGTTCAACATAAATGCAATGAATGTTTTCCGCTCACTGGGATTAATATTAATGCTCAGAGAGGGTAACGTTCTGAGGTAGATGGGATGGTGGAATGAAAAAAGCGGGATGGAGGCACGTGTGTGTGTGTTAAGAAACCCAATACACAGGAGGGTATTTATTTCTCTTCTTTCATAATAATAGTCGGTGGTACCAGTTGAGGGTGCTATTTCTGGAACAAAGTGTGTGGTATGAGTGGCCTGCTGTCAACGCTAGACACCATCATCAGACGTGTCTTAAAGACGCTGAACCAGCTTCGTGATTAATCCCTGATATTTCTTGGAACGTGTCACAACCTCCAGACTTGACCAGTGACTAAAGTGAATGAGTCCATAATCTGCAAAGAACCAAACATCGGCTGAAGCAGAAACCAACAAACTTACTGGCAGCTAAGTACAAACTTAAAAGTTGCCAAGTGAATTTTCAGACAATTCCCCCAATATCCATAACATCATCCTGTAATGATTACCTTCTTTTTAAAAGAATTTTTCATTTTACACTGTAAAATATAACTGATTATTAAATTTGTTATTTGTCTATACATAAAAATTTATAGTTGATTTAACCCTTTTGAGTGTACAGCACCCGCATGTCTTAGTCACCTTAAATACACTTAAAACAGAGCTACTAAATTAAGATTTCACTTAATTAAATCAGTTGGAGGCTTGAACGAGCTAAATCATACAATATATCTCTTCACAAAAGATATTGGGCAGATAATAAGTTAACTGCGCTAAGACACATTCAGCATTGTTCTAGATTTCTAAATATCTTGTAAAACTCCCTCAAGGTAGAAGCGTCATCATCCTTCTATTCGCATCTCTGCCAAGAGTAATCTTTTGCGAATGTACATACCTTTGAAGACCCACATTATATACTCTAGGTTTTGACCAGTGCTGTACCCCCGCTGCAGAGCAAAGAGGCGGCACCCCGTGACACACATGGCTAAACATATTTACAGACATAAATATACCCATATTTGCGTCTATGCAACAGAATGTCTGCCCTTGACAGCGTGGGCTCTGGTTCAAATATTCGGAACATGAAATTGAGAATGGCCCTTCAAAAAAGTGCAGGTATCACAACAAAGGTCACTAACATCAACAGTGGGCATTAAGTTCATTCTTTCATTATCATTCAGCTCCCTCATCACGTCAAACAAATTGTTGCAGAGACCATTGCTACGAGAGAGCAACACAGCTTTGATGCAGGCTTCCAACAAGGACACCTGATGCCGGCTTCCAACAAGGGCACCTGATGCAGGCTTCCAACAAGGGCACCTGATGCAGTGTTGGCTCCATACTCATAAGGAACGGAAGAAGAAGAGAAAGAAAGAGGTGGAGGTAGAGGAGGACGAAAAGGAAGAAAAGGAAGACAAGAATAAGAAGAAGAAAACGAAGAAGAAGAAAAAAGAGGCCGACCTGGGCTGAGAACCTATCTATCTTGAAGAAGAAAAAAGAGGCCGACCTGGGCCGAGAACCTATCTATCTTAAAACAGTGACATATAACCATACAGTGTGTGAATGTGAAAAAATAATTACTTTTTTATCTCTCACGAGTGCCTGAATCATACGTTTATGTGTGTACTATTTATTTCCTGAAACACTCACGGGTCCCTGGAGAAGCCATTCAACGCCCTCTGTTCTACATTATTTAATAGTGCCCAGCCTAGATAGTGCCCAGCCTAGATAGTGTCCAATTTAGTTTCCGGGGAAAAGGGGTCTCAAAGAAAGACCAAGAAAAATTAGAACTCCTGTACCCATTAGGTATGTTGTAAGTGACGACTAATGTGACGCTGTGTTTTGGGCTAGCAACCTCATCATTCAAAACATATTGCTGCAGAAACGACAACTACAACTGTAAGTGATGGCGAAGCATGAATAATAATAATTAAACTCAACAGAAATATAATTATATTCGAGTTGAAGTTGTAATGTAAAGTGGTATATAATGAAGACAAAAATAACAATATTTTAAGAAGATATTAAAAATAATTTTGAAAACTGTTGGGATTTCACCCCGGTTACCTTCTGACTTAAACGCTTAGGTTTCACAAAACCATTAGATCAATACCTTTCAAAACTTCTAATATGTGTACCCCTGGGGGTACATGGGAGCATGCGCCTTAGGTTACAAGGGATGAACGGCAACATTAAAAAAAAATATTTATTTCGTCAAGCTATATTTCGAGTTTATCTTATTTATTGTAGCGAAATCTGTGAGATAATCGCTTATTTCAGTGAGATTTTAGCCCTATAATAATAAATACACCAGCCCTCAGGTGTCTGACTGGTTTCATCTTCAACGCCAGTAGAGCGCTGCCTTTTGTGCAGTGGAAATGCTAAAAAAAAAAATGACCCGCCGTAAAAATCTAACACGCTTTTAGTTTCGGTTTCGAAAACGTACAATAAACATTTTAACATCTCGCCGATCTGCTGCGCGAAACGGTGGGAAAAGCTTGTAATTAACGTAATATGTTAACTTTAACACTAACATTTGTAATAATTCGGATATTTCTCAGTAGTAAGAACGAGACGATTGTAATAATTAACGCCAACACTACCAATGTTTTGAAAAACCCCTCTTCGCTCTGCAAGCGGTCTCTTTAATATATACACTCTGTGGGCAAAGCCAGCAGAGACAAACACACAGACAGTGTTCCATTTCCTCCTAGCGGTAATATTCTGACGTCACTCAAACGAGTTGGTTATTTGAATAATGATAGAGACAGGGGGGGGGGGGGGAGATGGCTGACTTGTGTACAAGTTACATTTGACGATTGACAGTGACAAAACTGAAAATCTAAACCATACTGAAACTGACCATAAAATCATATAGTAGTATAGCTTAGTGTCCCCTGAGCAAAAATATGTTTTTAAAAATATGGTAGTCCAAGTATTAGCCAAGTTATTGAGAAAATACTAAATGTCTAAGAACGCTTAGACGGACAGACTGTTGTTCTTGCTCGTTACACATAACGTTATTGGGGACGCTAGTTTAAAAAAAGAGGCATTGGAGTAATTCAAATCCTATTGGTTGGTATAAGAGTATAGGAGTAAAAGGGGGGGGGGGGGGGGATAGGAAAATGTTAACTAAAACTAAACATCTTTTTCTATTGGCATAACTAACGCAGACTGACTAATGGACTACGAGGCACATAGTTCGTTTGGAATTGTTTTGTTTTTTCAAACTAAATTCAAAATTATTTAGTAGTGCCTGCTTTCATTTGTCGGCTCTAATAGATATTGGCAAGAGGCATAGTGGTCTCGTGGCCATTTGACTATAAAATTTTATACAAACAACTACGTTGAGAGCAGATGTGTTAAATTGTAAAATTAACTACTAATTCACAATCTGGACGAGGCAGAGCAAAACTGAGGCCATATTCTTTGCCAGTCAACGTTATTTGTTACATATTTCTTTGAACTAGTGGTAAGAATGCTTTATGTATTTACATGCTTGATTAAAACTGCACAAGTTAGATACTGCTATGGGGAAAAGTGAAGGACATGCCGGGAGCAAACATTATTGAGTCCTCACATTGAACTGTATTTGACTGTTGCATATTATTATGATTTTGTATTAACTATTTTGTATTGGAAGATGTTAGGAAGCCTCTGTGTTCTATGAACACTTTTCAACATGCCTAGAGAGTTATAATGTAGAAAAGAAAAGAAAAATCATATAAAAGGAGATGTGGTTACTCCACGTTATTGCATTGAAGCAAACTAGGTAAAAGTACAGTGGCGTATCTGCCATAGGGACATGAGGTGTGGTCACAGAAAGACGTGAGTAATATAATTAGGGGCTGATGCACATGAATGCACAAGAGGCCGACCCCATACCATCATGTATACATAGGGATAAGAAGTTGTGATCAGATATGAAAAGGCCAGGGTGTCTTTTTATTGCAGAGTTTTTATTTCCTGTTACCATCTAGTGACAGGAAACTTGATAAGTAAGTGAAAAGTCTCCATTTAAAAGTATATGCTGTCAGCTGATAGCCTGAAGGAGCTGGTGTGTGTGTGCTGATCTATTATATCTGCAACGACATTGTTAAGTCATATTTCTGAAGTGGATGATGGAGTGAGTCGAAGTAAGGGTCACTGAGGTTATTAATATTTAAGTTTCACTCAGCGATTGAGTTTGGGTCTGACTTCATGTCAGTATGTTGTGACTTGGAGCGTGCGCATGGAGAAAGCGTGTTTGGTGAACTAGTCTGGGTGGCTGATAGAGTACCCGGATGTGACTAGGGGGTGTCAGTGCTTGATGGCCGAGCTGTGTGCTTGAGGCTGTGAATTGTGGTCGAGCTGAGTGCTCGTATTATGTGACATTTGAGATATTATATAGTGATTATGAATAATGTGATTATGTGTGACATATTGTTGTATAGGCGACGTCTTCCCTTCTAAGATTGTTCTGGAGGAACTTTGGTTAATGTTCGTGGAGAACATATTAAGGCGACGAGTTGGTCCCGCCTTTGGAGCTACGGTGGAGTAAGGCGTTGAGTATTGTTCGCCTTGTAGATATATTGGAGTAGAATTTATATGGCGATGTTGCATGCCGCCAATCATAATCACTTGGGATAAGTGATTTACACCTGTATGGTGAATGAATTCATGCGAGGGTTGAATGCCGCATATAGAAACGTGTTGTGTGTACTGTTAGTGTGTGGACGGTCAGCCAGTCCGTGGAAGTATCGTTAGGTTTATTTCCCACAGGCAGTGTCAGCCTGAGTGTGATGTTATGCATGCGTGACGATATTATTGATGTTCAGGACTTATGTGAATGTTCTATTAAATGTCATGGAGCTGTACAAGTGGCGTCGTGTTATTCATACACCTAATGTTGTTTACTATCTACACACGACACACTCATAATTACCAAGCCCTAACAACTTGGGGAGCTCGCAAAAAGAGTATTATAGGAAACCCACAGCACATTTTTTTTCGAGAATCAACTGGTAACAGAAGTGGTGGCCAGTGTGACTTGTTCTCGTCATACCAAGAATCCCAGGTGACACGTTAACAGCTGGGACATCTGACACTTCAGCATAATAAACTGGTTCTTATAAAAATAAAACTGAATTATATGGGGAATGACGAAAACAACAGCTCCCCATAACCAATGACTATCACTAGCAGTTATTAAAGTTTTAGTCTGTGAATACACCTACAGGAACTCTATATAATAACATTACATTCATAGGACCAAGAGTCCATATATTGTTTAGTTAAAGCATTATATGTAAATATATTTCTTCATTTTCAAAGACCTGTCCAAAAGAGTTGGCGGGACAGGCAGATTAAATTGTACAAAGAAAAAACATTCCAATTTTAAAAGAAAACTTTAACCACAGTCTTATTTATTTTCTTATAGTGAGTTAAAGTGTATTGTGTTGATGTACCATCATCTTCATTTCACCCCTAGACACTAGAGACATCATACACCAGCCACTAGAATCAGAATACGGACTGTGTGAGATCTAGGGAGGTAGCGTTAGGTTCCCTGATAAAATGTATCATCATCATCATCATCTTTTTTAGATTCAGGGACCTACATGTGCTTGACCTCACACAGTTAACACAGACACAACTATCTTTCTTGTTAGGTATAACATCTTAACCTCCCCAGCAAAATTACCTTTGCTACATAAATTGGTAGGCTTGTCCGGGATTTGAACATCTAGTACTACATATATTAGGGTCCTGGTCGGGGTTTTAGCTATAACAACATTTCTATTTACCCAGGGAATCCCCATTATTAATATTGCCCAAGATTTGGGAATTGATGAAGTGTCAGAGCCTGGATTAATTAATTAAGTTGTACTTGTTTTAGAAATTGAGTTAGAACATTTTAGTATTTATCAGATGACGGATTTGGCAATGTTTCGCTCTGCTGCTGTGCAGACTGCGAGAGACATGAATATGGAAGGTCAAGTTTTGATTGACTATGTCACCTCAGAATGTGATAAGTTTATTGCTAGGGAAGAACATAGGTTAGCTGAAGAGAGGAAAATTCAGTTAGAAGATGCCAGAGAGTTGAAGAAATTAGAGTTAGATAGAGAGGCAGAAATAAAACGTTTGCAAATTGAGGCTGAGAAGGAGGCTAGGGCTTTAGAGGCAGAAGAAAAACGACTGAAAAGGGAAGCAGAAGAAAAGAGATTGGCTGCCGAAAGGGAAGCAGAAGAAAAACGACTGCAAAGGGAAACAGAGGCAGAAGATAAAGGATTACAGAGGGAGCATGAGTTGCGACTAAGGGAGTTAGAGTTGCAAGGCCATGCTCCTGAAAATGGTCACAGCCCCTCTACCTCTGATGCTACTGCTAGTCAGGGGGCCTCCAACTCAGCTATGGGGTTTCACTTAGATTATTTTGTTGAGAGAGATGATGATATTGAATCATATTTAAGTAGGTATGAGGTATTAGCTACAACTTATGGGTTAGAAAAAGAAAAATGGAGCTTGAAGTTATCCCAAGGTCTTCGGGGAACAGCTTATGAAGTTTTTTCCAAAATGAGCACGGATGACCAAGACAATTATGACATGTTAAAGCAGGCTCTGTTGTTAAGATACGAAAAGAATGGTGAATTTTACAGGAAAAAGTTTAGAAATGCCAAGCTACTGTCAGGTGAGTCTTATCACCAGTTCTCTGCATGGTTAGAGACTTACTTGGAGAAATGGACTGCTCTGGGGAAAACCCAAGATCTTAAAGAAATGATCCTTATTGAGCAATTGAGAGAGTCCATGGCTCCAGACTTGAGGAAGTTTCTCATGGAACAGGGTGCAGAGAGGCTGGGGGAGTTACGTAATGTCGCTGAGAGGTATCAGGCAGCCCAGGCAGAGGTAGCTGGCGCCAAAAAGAAGCATATAGATAATTATAGGGCCCCACAAAACTCAAATAGATTTGATAATAAAGATCAGGGAAACAAGTTTAAGCAAAATTTTGATAGGCCACGCAATGATAATAAACATAAAAACTCACAGTTCAATGACAGGAAATGTGAGGAAAGAAAACCCCTTTATCAAAATAGATACTATTGTAAATGGTGTAAGAGAGAGGGTCATGACACCAAATTTTGTACAAGGAAACCTTTTGGATGTGCTGCGATGAAGTTAAGGAAAAAGGAAGAAAAGGTAAAACCTACTGGACAGCAGGAACCTTATCATCCCCCAGTATGTGAGGACGTGGTATGTAATGGAGTCACAATTAGGTGCTTTTACGATACCGGTTTGGATTTCAATTCCGTTGTGAGTGCGCACTTGGTGAACCCGGATCAGTATACCACAGAAACAGTGGAGATTCAAGGGGCAACCAAGGACCTACCACTCATGAAACTTCCCATTGCAAGGATAACAGTGAAAACGCGCTATGTGGAAGGGATAATCAGAGCAGCAGTGATAGACGCACCCATTTACCCTCTGATATTGGGATGTCGTTATGTCTTCTTGGGGAATCCCAAGAGACCTGTGGTCCTGGCAGCAGCCCAGACCCGTTCACAATCCAGAAAGGAAGAAGATGAGCCGATGAATACTCATCCAGAGGAGATGAGGAAGGCACAGGCTGAAGATAGGACACTCAAGCCTTGCTTTAAGAAACTACCTAAATGCCACACACCTCCAAGCAAAGGGGATTATTATATGAAGAACAAACTGTTATATAGGAAAGCTGGAACTGGATCCAATGGTCACGGACAGCTGGTCCTTCCAAAGGCATATAGGGCAGATGTAATTAGGAGCTTACATGTTGGAAAAGATGGGGACCACGAGAAAGTAGGTACCATCTGCCAAAAAGTTGCTCAAAACAATACCTCTGGTAGATTTTTGTGTGATGACAAAAGGAAGAAACGTCCTCAACACAATGCTTCCAGTATTATGAAAAATATGTCAGAAAAATTAAAAGTCCATATGTAACATTGTTAAGGACGTGGACAGATGAGAAGGCAGAAGAGACTGTTACCTCATCATACCAATATGTGAACGAACTGACCTCTCGTTTAAAAACTAGTTGGAAACTGGCAAATGAAAATTTGAGACAAGCCAGGAAAAAGCATGCTGCTTATTATAACAAAAAAGCGAAGGATAGGGAGCTTGCTTTAGGGGAGAAGGTGCTTCTTCTATTACCAGGCAGCAACAATAAACTTCAGATCGGATGGCAAGGTCCATATACAGTTTTGGAAAAGGTAACCAGAACAAATTATAAGATAGACAAGAAGGAAAAAGTCTATCATGTGAACCTTTTGAAGAAATATCTGGACAGACAAATCCAGGAAGGAACACATTTAATGGCCTTGTCAATTGCAACCAAAATGAAAAATGAACCTCTCACCTCATCTGAGTATCCACTGAAGCCCATTGAAACGTTTGAACAGGTGAAGATCAGTAATCACCTGACAAAAGGACAGAGGGAGAGGATTCAAAAAGTCCTGGAGAAACATACAGACGTGTTAACGGATAAGCCGAGGCACACAAATTTGTTGGAATATGATATGAAACTACTAGACCCAACACCCATCTGTATGAGGCCTTATTCTATTCCGTTCGCTAAGGAAAAAGCTTTGAAAGAGGAGATATATTATTTGTTACAAGAAGGGATTATTTCTCACAGTGAGTCTCCTTATAGTTCCTGTGTGGTTTTGTTGCGGAAACCATCGGGAGAACATAGACTGTGCATAGATTACAGGAAACTGAATGCTGTCACAGAAGATCAGGTGGATCCATTACCTGATACTACTCAACGTTTTGCCAGGCTGAACAAGGCAAAATATTTTTCCAAGGTGGATCTTAGCAAAGGCTATTATCAAATTCCAGTAAAGCCTGAGGTTCGACCTTACTTAGCTTTTAGCACCTCGGAAGGTCATTATGAGTTCAACATGCTACCGTTTGGGTGGAAAAATGCCCCGAGTGTGTTTTCTAGGATGATGCGAAAATTGTTGGATCCCCTGAAAAATCCATGTATCTCGAATTTCATGGATGATATCCTGTGACAGTACGGACTGTTACGTCGGATTAGCACTAAGGTGCTGCCACTTAATTATAGTTAGGGTAAGAATACTTAGCAAGATTAAACACTAAGTATTTGAGCGTGTCTAGTTAGTGTAATAACACTAGTCACAAATCCTATGAGTGATTTAATTAAAGTGTTCAGGAATGACGTCATCGAACTTGAGGTAGAATTGCTCAGTAGCTAGGACGGAAGTGATGGTTTGAGAGAAGGGGGTTAAGTGAGTTGGTTTTAGGCACGAGACGAGCGAGGCAGTGATTTTGGGGTTTGGACCATCTTGTAAGTTTGATGGCTGTGTGTTATTTCTTGGGATGAGTGGTTTGTATACCACAGAAGCACATGTATTTATGAACTATTATGAAGTTGTCAGAGGTTACAGACACTAAATAAAGGTATTCATTCCTAATTAGTCCAGCTTGAACTTATTTCCTGAACGTCAGTAGGAAGTGTCGTTTGTTTACATCAGGTAATTGAGAAAAGAATGTTACCATATTTTCGACGATCATGCAGCCTAAAATATAAACACAGTTACGAGACTCCAAAAGAACCACCTGGGTTATGTTCCTATTCTGTAATCACCATCTCTGGCAGTCGCCAGTAAAACAACAGATGAACATTGATAAAAGATTCCACCCCATTCTTACCCTGTCACACTAGACTTGATTTGTCACCGTGACCAAACCCGGTCACATCTAACTTGATTTGGTGCCGTTCCCGTCCACTCCCCCGGCCACATAACTTGATTTGGTGCCCGTGACCAGCTCGTAACTGTTTTTTATGATGGATTCACCCATTCAACAGCTAGAGCATCAAGTATTTTTGTTGCAAAAGAAAAACCATCTGCTTCAACAACAATTGTCACAGCAACAAACAGCTGCTAGAAGGGCACACTGGAACAGTCTCAATAAAAGACACTTTCGCATTACAGTGAGAAACGTTATCAATATAATAAAACAAGGAAAGATAATTGAAATAAATAATGTTACGAGTGACAAACAAAGATGTATGATAACGACAGAAGATGGATGGACTAACACAGTGGAGAAAAACCTTTAACAGACGTTATCATTCCTGTTCCACCGCCCCAACCCTCCCGTTATGTCCCGTCCACTCCCTTAGTCCATGCCATTGTTCCTACCTCCCAACCTACACAGTACGATCCTCGCCTGTCATTGCAAGGCATTGAAAGATTGGAAGCAATGAACATTTTTGCAAAGATGTTTACAAATTGAACTGCACTTACCTCTAGATGCCAACTACTGTCCTGTTGACATTTCCTGCCCTGATGTCATTTTCAAACATGAGGTCTACCATGTTTCTCGTGTCTTCCGAAGCAGTTCACCTACACAATACCCCTCCTGCGGTATTGCTTGATCCTGATGCTACCGTGAAGACCAATCGTTACGCATCCTTGAACATCTGGGTTACACACTTTACGCACATTTCCAGTTCAGATAGGAAAGTCCAATAATCGCTATTTATGGAGAGCTGTTACATTTTCGTCCGCAAGAAAGACATTTATTACACATAATTGAGGGAAACCCGAGGCCTGTAAACAGTAAATTAATATGAAACAAATATAAAGGTATGTTATCAGGCACTCGCAGGAAATAAAGAAGTAGAACACCAGACAACAGAAAAAACAACAGACATGAGTGGCTTACCCAGGATTTGAACACTGGACCTTCCGTGCGACAACCCCGCCTAGCCATGCAAGCGAATCACACTATCCGCTCTGCCATCTACGCATCATCAAAAATGATGTTTCAATGGCAGGTCAACAGTGCGAACCACAATACATTACACCAGAAGTCCACCATGGGCAGTTCAGCCTATTAATGACGCAATCACTTCTGTTGTATTTCTATCAAAACATCATTTTTGATGATGCGTAGATGGCAGAGCGGATAGTGTGATTCGCTTGCATGGCTAGGCGGGGTTGTCGCACGGAAGGTCCAGTGTTCAAATCCTGGGTAAGCCACTCATGTCTGTTGTTTTTTCTGTTGTCTGGTGTTCTACTTCTTTATTTCCTGCGAGTGCCTGATAACATACCTTTATATTTGTTTCATATTAATTTACTGTTTACAGGCCTCGGGTTTCCCTCAATTATGTGTAATAAATGTTTATACAATACTAAACCTACCCACTATCCTGTTCTCACTGTTCTAGTCTACTATCATTTACTGGACACAGTATTAAGGTCCTTGTCTTGTTGGATTCGGCCTATACTGCTTGATAGAAATACAACAGAAGTGATTGCGTCATTAATAGGCGGAACTGCCCATGGTGGACTTCTGGTGTCGTGTATTGTGGTTCGCACTGTTGACCTGCCATTGAAACATCATTTTTGATGATGCGTAGATGGCAGAGCGGATAGTGTGATTCGCTTGCATGGCTAGGCGGGGTTGTCGCACGGAAGGTCCAGTGTTCAAGTCCTGGGTAAGCCACTCATGTTTGTTGTTTTTCTGTTGTCTGGTGTTCTACTTCTTTATTTCCTGCGAGTGCCTGATAACATACCTTTATATTTGTTTCATATTAAGAAAGACATTGCCGAATCTACCAGTACATGAACATTTCCCTCACAACATCCTTTCGACCACTGCTGATGGAGATCCACCAACTCAGACGATCTCTGCAGTCCTGATATATTGTAGTTGATGCAGTTCCCTTTTACACGCGTTAGCGTCATTATGTCACATTATTTTGACTAATGTAATATTTGACCATCTTGTATGCCCCTATGTTTTTTTTTTTTGTTTTTTTTTTTTTTTGTGTTTTTCTTTTTGCCATGTTTCTGACGTAAGATTTTGCCCAGATTTTTTTAAGGTTTACATCGTTCTGTTGTACCAAATAAAAGTGATTAACTAATGTACATCTTCACCCGCCACTAATGTTGGCATCATTCACGATTCATTATGATGATGACACCATATTGCATTATGATTGTTTGAATTTTCAGTTATTGTTACACCGACACTCATACATGTGATTTAACTATTTGCCCATTTATATATTCTATACCATTGTCCGTTGATTACCATGTTTCCATTCCATTCATTGTTTCCGGTTATTGTTACACCGGCAAAGTCATTTTTTTAAATGAGACTTACCCATTTTTCCCATACTTTTCCACCATGTTTTGTGGTTCTATTTTCATTTGTTCCATTCATAATTTTTTTTCATCACCCACTTCAGTGAAGTGTAGGGTGACAGCCATTTTGTGCACCCGCCATATATATATATATATTCTTTTTTTGTCAGTTTTTTTTCCTTGCGACGTTAACTCGCTTGTCATGTTATTTTATGTTTTATGATTCGCACAAGTGTGAGAGATATTGACGACTATCAACCCATAAAGCGTTTTGTTAGTTCGTTGATAATTGTTCAGTTAATGTTCTATTTTGCCCATATATTTCTTTTTGCCACTTATTAGTACTATTTGTAGCTACCATAACCTCCATAGTTTTTTCTTCCCATGTGTCCCTCGTTTATGTTATGTCCATCAGTCCCTACCCCTTCATGATCGATTTTTTGTGTGAAATGTTAATTGTGTTATTTCATCCGTTATTCCCATCCTTCCGACAAGATTTATGGTGGGATACATGAATCCCAATAATTTTGTTTTAGAGTTAATAAATTCTTTTCTAGGGAATAAAGTGTCTCCCTACGGGATACACTTTAGTGGCCCCGGGCGCATGTGACAGTACGGACTGTTACGTCGGATTAGCACTAAGGTGCTGCCACTTAATTATAGTTAGGGTAAGAATACTTAGCAAGATTAAACACTAAGTATTTGAGCGTGTCTAGTTAGTGTAATAACACTAGTCACAAATCCTATGAGTGATTTAATTAAAGTGTTCAGGAATGACGTCATCGAACTTGAGGTAGAATTGCTCAGTAGCTAGGACGGAAGTGGTGGTTTGAGAGAAGGGGGTTAAGTGAGTTGGTTTTAGGCACGAGAAGAGCGAGGCAGTGATTTTGAGGTTTGGACCATCTTGTAAGTTCGATGGCTGTGTGTTATTTCTTGGGATGACTGGTTTGTATACCACAGAAGCACATGTATTTATGAACTATTATGAAGTTGTCAGAGGTTACTGTCGCAAAATTGGTTTCAAGTCATTGCAAACGTTTTCAGTTAGATTTATAAACCCATCTACGATCGAGTGACCGCTTTCAAAATGGCGGCGTATCAGCGAAATGTGTATCGGACAGAGGAAATCGCCAACGATAAATAAAAACAGAAGGGAATCCGTATGAAAAGGATTTTACATTTCAGTACAGGGAAGGATGGTGTATAACTGCATATAAGATGGAACGGTAGGAAGTTCTCATTTACGGAGATATATGCGTATTTCGGCTGCCCACAGTTACGCTAAAAGCATGTAAACCCACTTCTGTTCTAAATATTAAAATCAACAAATAACAGTTTGGGAAATTACATGGATAGGAAGATAGAGTTTTATCAGCTGTATAAAACTAGATAAGATGGAACTATATGGATATTATATATGCCGAGAATGATAAAGGCAAAAATTCAGTCGACGCACAGTTCGGCCGAAATCACTGTTCGGGAAGGATTTTTCAGGCTTAGGTTTAAGCTGTGACGTCGGTACTCTCCGATACGTCCGCGCTATACGTATTTAAAGCGTATCGGTAAACTGAGCTACAGACAACGAAAGAGGGTTCAGACAGACTGGAGGCAGAGTTTCGCCACGACCCATGAATTGTGAGCGGATCGCCAGAAACATTTTTAAGTCCAGTATCTGAAGTCTGAGGGTAAGCGAAATTATGATAACTACCGTGTATAATATTTGTTATTTCAGGTTCATACAGAATTCACCAAATATGCCTGTATAATATTCATTGATATAACGTATTATTATTTTAATATGATTTATTCATGTGCATTATGGATGAGTGTTGCTTGTACAAAAAGTAATCACAAATAGCCCCACGGCCTAATGAAGTTATATTTATCATATTGCTTTATCGCTTACGAAGATAAAGGCAGTCCCATGGCAGAGATTGTCATAGGGAAATGAAGTGTTAGAAACTTCATCATGGAAGATCCCAGTTTACGAGGTTAAGGTGACTAGTCCCCTTCCTCGCTGCCTTTGCCTTCCCTAGTTCGAGCGCACAACTTCGTACCCATTTACAGCTAGTAAAATGGAGTGGTCCACAGCCAGGTTTCAATTCCAAAACTATGTAATTGTACTACCGAAGAAAGCAACTTGATCACGTGGTCACTCACTTTATTTATTTTATGTATTAATTTTGGGTAGTTGCTAAAATAGCATCAGTATTTGAATTTGTACTTGATATGATTTAGAAGGATCAAGTTATAGATCAGAAAAGGATGTATAGGAGCAGGGGAAACCAGATGATGTTTATTACTGATATGTTAATATTAATTCTGTATCATTGAAATGATGTTACTTGCTATGACTGTATAACTTTGACACCTGATGACTGACTTGTCTGACTTATGTGCTAGTCAGTTACACTTAATTGACATGTTAATATTAATGCTATATCACTGAAATGATGTCCTTGCTTACTATGATTGTATAACGGTGACATCTGATGACTGACTGGTCTGACATCTGTGCTAGTCAGCTACAAGTCTAGCCAGATACTAGCCAAGGCTGATATGTTGCAGGTTCCATGAAATAACTCAAACCAGACTGTCCAGTATCAGAAGCCGGTGCAGTTCATCCGAGGCAATCCCACAAAAGTGCAGGACCCCAAAGAGTGAACTTCAACTGGTCATTGGCATCCCTACTGTTGGGCCTACCAAGTCTGATATCAGCAAAGGACAGTTCCAGCAGTATCAAGTTGGAAAGATAAGTGTCCTGTTTGACACTGACCACCTATACATGTGAAACAGCCAATAGTTGAAAACAATAAGTAACCATACATAAACTCAGTCAACTGATGACAGTTATCCTTAAATTCAAAGGACTAATAACAGTGATTTCAGTAACTTTCTTATTTAAGATCTTGAAGTCTAAACAGACAATAATAGTAATTGTGTGAATATTTTTATATATATGTGTATACTCTTTTTCCAACTAGTAGAAATAGAATAATAGTGCAATTATTAAACTATTTTAACTGTACCTGAGGATTTATTCACTTCTTCCATTTTGTGGGTTCAGTGAATGTACATTTTACTTATCCCCTAGCATATAAGTAATCATAAGATAGTCACAGGGAGGAGACACCTTAAATCCTGGTACTACTTCTTACCAACTGGGCCAGGGTTTTCACAGTCTGACTATTGTTATGATAACAATACACCAGTGCTTATTTCTAAGACTGGGGTATTACTTGTAAGGTCAGAACTCTTTACTGGCATACTCTTACATAATAAATAAATTTAAATAACCTCCCGCTACAGTTACAGACACTAAATAAAGGTATTCATTCCTAATTAGTCCAGCTTGAACTTATTTCCTGAACGTCAGTAGGAAGTGTCGTTTGTTTACATCAGGTAATTGAGAAAAGAATGTTACCATATTTTCGACGATCATGCAGCCTAAAATATAAACACAGTTACGAGACTCCAAAAGAACCACCTGGGTTATGTTCCTATTCTGTAATCACCATCTCTGGCAGTCGCCAGTAAAACAACAGATGAACATTGATAAAAGATTCCACCCCATTCTCACCCTATCACACTAGACTTGATTTGTCACCGTGACCAAACCCGGTCACATCTAACTTGATTTGGTGCCGTTCCCGTCCACTCCCCCAGCCACAATCTTCCTTGCTACTGAAACTTTTGAGGAACATGTTAACTCTTTGAATATGCTGTTTGATAGAGTCAGAGAGGCTAACTTGACTGCTAGACCAACAAAATGTTGTATTGGGTGTAAAGAGTTGGAATTCTTGGGACATACAGTACATCAGGGTAGCATGACCCCTGACCCCAAGAATCTAGAGAAACTTAAAAGAGCACCTAGGCCACAAACAAAGAAAGATGTGCGATCGTTTGTGTCGTTGTGTGGTTTCTACCAAAAGTACATTAAACATTTTAATTCTATATGTGCTCCTCTGACGGATTTAACTCGAAAGGGACAACCTGATACAATAAACTGGTCCGCACAGTGTGAATTGGCTTACCAGGAGTTAAAAGAAAAACTCACAAGCAGGCTAGTATTGCAATTGCCTGACTTGAATCAAGAATTAGTCGTGAGAAGTGACGCAAGCAATGTGGGCCTGGGCGCTACATTGTTGCATAGGTCCTCCTTACAAGATGGGGAATTGAACCCAGTCGCTTATGCAAGCCGCAAATTGAACAAGGCGGAAAAAAATTATTCAACAAGTGAGAAAGAATGTTTGGCGTTAATATGGGCTATAAAAAAATTCCAGATTTATTTATATGGCAGGACATTTGTGGTCCAAACAGATCATTCACCTCTCGTATTCCTATCACAAGCCAAGCATGAAAATGCCAGATTATTAAGATGGTCATTATTATTACAGCTATATTCATTTCTGATTGAATATATTCCCTGGGACCCAAAGACGCAGCAATAGAGAACGCAGTCAACGACTCATAGCTTGACTGCCTGCGTTAGGACCAGCGAATCAGAGCTGGTCAAGACCACACTCCACCTCCACGTGGTGGTCCTGGAAACAGTCTGCAGCAGTGCAGTCTGGCTGAGCTAGTGTGGATCGCAATGGGAATGCAAACCCGGTCCTAAAAAATGCCGAGCAGAAGTCGGATGTGTCGACCGAAAGGTGCAGATATCACAGCTTAGGAGTAAACAGACACAACGCAACCACCGTCCTTTTCAGGACGAACGAAGAAGAAGAATATATTCCCGGCCCTCAGAACATCGGTGCAGATTTTTTGAGTAGACATCCGTGTGATGAAAGTCAGAAAGAAATGTAGGACTTCATTTGCGCTAAGTTATCTCACAGATTGTAACCTGCAATGGATGCATGTTTTAGGAAGGGAGGTGTGTAACGAAATCTGTGAGATAATCGCTTATTTCAGTGAGATTTTAGTCCTATAATAATAAATACACCAGCCCTCAGGTGTCTGACTGGTTTCATCTTCAACGCCAGTAGAGCGCTGCCTTTTGTGCAGTGGAAATGCTAAAAAAAAATGACCCGCCGTAAAAATCTAACACGCTTTTAGTTTCAGTTTCGAAAACGTACAATAAACATTTTAACATCTCGCCGATCTGCTGCACGAAACGGTGGGAAAAGCTTGTAATTAACGTAATATGTTAACTTTAACACTAACATTTGTAATAATTCGGATATTTCTCAGTAGTAAGAACGAGACGATTGTAATAATTAACGCCAACACTACTAATGTTTTGAAAAACCCCTCTTCGCTCTGCAAGCGGTCTCTTTAATATATACACTCTGTGGGCAAAGCCAGCAGAGACAAACACACAGTGTTCCATTTCCTCCTAGCGGTAATATTCTGACGTCACTCAAACTAGTTGGTTATTTGAATAATGATAGAGACCGGGGGAGATGGCCGACTTGTGTAAAAGTTATATTTGACGATTGACAGTGACAAAACTGAAAATCTAAACCATACTGAAACTGACCATAAAAATCATATAGTAGTATAGCTTAGTGTCCCCTGAGCAAAAATATGTTTTAAAAAATATGGTAGTCCAAGTATTAGCCAAGTTATTGAGAAAATACTAAATGTCTAAGAACGCTTAGACGGACAGACTGTTGTTCTTGCTCGTTACACATAACGTTATTGGGGACGCTAGTTTAAAAAAAGAGGCATTGGAGTAATTCAAATCCTATTGGTTGGTATAAGAGTATAGGAGTAAAGGGGGGATAGGAAAATGTTAACTAAAACTAAACATCTTTTTCTATTGGCATAACTAACGCAGACTGACTAATGGACATGGTGGTCTCGTGGCCATTTGACTAGAAAATTGTATACAAACAACTATGTTGAGAGCAGATGTGTTAAATTGTAAAATTAACTACTAATTCACAATCTGGACGAGGCAGAGCAAAACTGAGGCCATATTCTTTGCCAGTCAACGTTATTTGTGACATATTTCTTTGAACTAGTGGTAAGAATGCTTTATGTATTTACATGCTTGATTAAAACTGCACAAGTTAGATACTGCTATGGGGAAAAGTGAAGGACATGCCGGGAGCAAAATTTATTAAGTCCTCACATTGAACTTTATTTGACTGTTGCATATTATTATGATTTTGTATTAACTATTTTGTATTGGAAGATGTTAGGAAGCCTCTGTGTTCTATGAACACTTTTCAACATGCCTAGAGAGTTATAATATAGAAAAGAAAAGAAAAATCATATAAAAGGAGATGTGGTTACTCCACGTTATTGCATTGAAGCAAACTAGGTAAAAGTACAGTGTCGTATCTGCCATAGGGACCTGAGGTGTGGTCACAGAAAGGTGTGAGTCATATAATTAGGGGCTGATGCACATGAATGCACAAGAGGCTGACCCCATACCATCATGTATACATAGGGATAAGAAGTTGTGATCAGATATGAAAAGGTCAGGGTGTCTTTTTATTGCAGAGTTTTTATTTCCTGTTACCATCTGGTGACAGGAAACCTGATGAGTAAGTGAAAAGTCTCCATTTAAAAGTATATGCTGTCAGCTGATAGCCTGAAGGAGCTGGTGTGTGGGTGCTGATCTATTATATCTGCAACGACATCCTGACTTATTCTCGTCATACCAAGAATCCCAGGTGACACGTTAACAGCTGGGACATCTGACACTTCAGCATAATAAACTGGTTCTTATAAAAATAAAACTGAATTATATGGGGAATGACGAAAACAACAGCTCCCCATAACCAATGACTATCACTAGCAGTTATTAAAGTTTTAGTCTGTGAATACACCTACAGGAACTCTATAGGCGTGATGGGAAACAATGGCAAAGAAAACCTATCTGCTGTTGCCCTAAGACGCCATTAGGCGTAATGGCCACTGACTGCTTTGACGGTCGGTGGCTAAGGACGGAAGAAGAAGAAGAAGAAGAAGAAGAAGTTATTTATTTTCTTATTGCAAGTTAAAGTGTATTGTGTTGATGTACCATCATCTTCATTTCACCCCTAGACACTAGAGACATCATACACCAGCCGTTAGAATCAAAATACGGACTGTGTGAGATCTAGGGAGGTAGCGTTAGGTTCCCTGATACAATATATCATCACCATCATCATCTTTTTTAGATTCAGGGACATACATGTGCTTGACCTCACACAGTTAACACAGACACAACTATCTTTCTTGTTAGGTATAACATCTTAACCTCCCCAGCAAAATTACCTTTGCTACATTTATAAGCTTTCTTGTAAGTTTTAAATCACGTACCTTATTTTAATTAGTTAAATATATATGTATAAGTCTGTACCCTTTCCCCCTACCTGTTTAACATTTACGCCGAGAATATTATGAGAAACGTAAGAGATGACCAAGAACACACAGAGTTTGACACATTTAACATCGGCGGGTACCAGATCAATGGGCTAATCACCTGTTTGCCAAGTCACTTCGATTACATGTCCGCCCATGGGCCTTGTGCACTTGGGTACCCTCTACACCTCGTTTCACGGGGTAGAAGAGGTTCCGATTATGAGATGAGATGGGTACTAGATCCCGGAAATCAGATGTGTTGACGACACAGTCCTCCTATCGACCAACCCAGAAGTACTTGAACAATTAATTCTGTCCACCAAAACACACAGCGAGGCCTAGAATCTATACCTAAAGACCAAGAAGACCAAAGTATTGACAACAGACAAAGTAAAGACCTAACCAGAAATTGAAATTGATAACGAAGAACTGGAAGGTGTTAATGAATTCGAATACTTAGGATCAGTCATCAACAGCTCTGGCGACTGTGCAGTACAAATTAAAAGAAGACTTGCAATTGCCTCACATAAACTAATACAGATGAAAAACCTGTGGCAAGGCACAAGCAAAGAAACAAAGTTACAACTGATCAGAGCATGTATATTCCCAGTAGCAACATACGGCTGCCAGACATGGACACTCAATAAAACAGTTGCAAATAAAGTTGCATCATTCGAAATGAAATGCTACAGAAAGATGTTGAGAATACCCTGGACAGAAAAAAAGACCAACAAAGAAGTACTGCACTCACTAAACGTACAGGAACATTGGCTCCTAAATACCATCGCAATAAGGAAGCTGAAATTTTTCGGTCATATAACAAGACATAATAGTCTGGAAAAAATAGTGATGGAAGGCATGGTCCCTGGAAAAAGGGGAAGATGTCGACGTAGACGACGGTGGACCCAGGACATCACAGAGAGTCTAAACTTGTCTTTGGCTGATGCAGGTCGACTTGCCCAGAATCGGGATGCGTTCAGAGCAGCTGTAATGGAGACAACGTTCTGGAAAGAATACGTCACATGATGATGATGATATGTATATATATAAATATATGTGTGGGTTTGTGTGTGTGGGTTTGTGGGTGTGTGGGGATGTGTGAAGGTGTGCGTATGGGTGTGTGTGGGTGTGTGTGGGTGTGTGTCTCCTAATGTAGACAAAATAGTACATTTAAAAGAACTCCCAAATTATCTCCGCTAGAGAGGGGTACGCCCGTAAGACTAAACTGTTATAATGCGATTACTGTAAGTTAGGAAAACATTGCATTCAGATTAATGATTTCGCAGAAAAAAAATTCAGCCACAAGAGTCACTAACAAATGTTTTTAAAAGACCACTGCCCTTGTGGTCGTACAAGTTAATAAAACCTATCAAAGTGATGATACGTACTCACAGCCAAAAACTCGCTCAAATGGCCACGGCTAAGAAAAGCAGTTTGGAACAGAGCACGTGGGCAAGAGACCAGAAGATCCAAAGTGGGAGGGAGGGTCAGGTGTCACAGAGACCAGGGTGAAGAGGCTAATTTAGCCGGACATGAGCTGAGAATGTGGAGAAAATAGAGCAAATAGCTCGCGTGGTTTTTCCCTCACGTCAGAGGAGATCTAGAGCAATTGAATAAATAGCATTGATAATGGCGGTTTTCTTTTTCTCTTTTCTTTTACATTCTGCTTGGATCAGAGCCTATAACATCTCTAACCATGCTATATCTGTTCATGAAACGATTAATGATTGCATCTTATCTGTCTATTCACGAGGAGCTATACAATAGATATACTATATCTTCTCTGTCTATTAATGATGTGATTAACTCTTGAAGGTTGTACATCTGTTTATGATACTAATAATTTCTATATCGCAACTCAATTGCTGGAAATGATAAAGTCGTTTCACGAAGACATGGTGATGCTCTCTATGGTGCCACCTCAGACTGGGCGAAAAGAAGTTCTCACGCAAGCAGAATAGAGGAGAAAACGTCGAAACCAGAAAAATAAGCATCTGAGGACAGTCATCTCAGGGGCGCATTCCCATAGTCATTTATGACTGAAGGGGCTATTAATATTATTATTATCTCAACTCATTTCATTTCAACTCTTCTTCTTCTTCTTCTTTGATCCTTAGCCGAAGACCGTCAAAGCAGTCACTGGCCATCACTTCTGGTGGCGTCTTGTAGGGCAACAACAAATTGATTCCACTTTGCTCGGTCGGTGGCCATCGTTCGTACAGTGCCCCAACTCTGGTTAATTCTTTGCATCTCAGCCTCCACAGTCCTACGCCAAGTGGTTTTTGGTCGGCCTCTCTTTCGTTTTCCTTCAGGGGTCCATAGCATAGCTGTTCTTGTGATGGCATCGGGGTCTCTTCTGAGGACATGGCCAACCCAGCTCCAGCATCTGCCAGCTATGATGGTATGCATGTCCTCTTGCTTGCTCCGAGTAAGCAGATCTTGGTGATGGTATTCGGCCAAAAAGATTCGGAGAATTTTTCTTAGGCATGTTATGTGAAAAGAGGACAGTTTCGACATTTCCTTCTCTGTAACTCTCCAGCATAGAGAAGCACAGAAAGCACACAGCTCTGATAAAATCTTAATTTTGTGCTTGTGCTGTATTGAGAGGACTTCCAGATGTTGTTTAGGCTAAAAAAAGGCTGTTCTTGCTTTATTCATTCTGATGTTGATGTCTTTGCCTGCCCCGCCGTCTGGTGTTACTATGCATCCTAGGTATGTGAAGGTGTCTGTCTGTACCAGTTGCTGATTCCTTACTGATATGGGCTCAGGGTTGCTCACATTGAGCGTCATGACCTCTGTCTTCTTTAGATTGATGTTCAAGTCCACCTGCTAGCTATATTTATTAAGTCTATCCGTTTTTTCCTGGATGTGTTGATGTGAATGTGCTAGTAGGGCAATGTCATCTGCATATTCCAGATCTTCCAGTGTAGAAAATATAGTCCATCTTATTCCTCTTGGACTGCCCTCTGTTGTCTGGAGCATCCCCCAGTCTATGACATTTCAACTCTCGTATATCATATATCATATCGTATATATGTGTGTATCCTGATGTATGGCGGATAGCTACTTCAGCCTGATACAAATACAACTTTCTCAAAGAGTCTCATCAAAAGCAGATATAAAAGCTAATGGGATGCAAAGCATAAAGGCCACACAGAAAATGATACATATTACCAGCTCAGCAGAAGTGAACAAGCGGTAATTTTTCAGCCTCCGCACGGGCCACAGCAGACGGGGATACCGTATATTCAACAATGTAACAAAACGTCTGTCCGTGTTCTTTTGGTGGCTCTCTCACACATTTAGCGACTACGGCAGTATCATGTTTTTTCTTCATTTGTCTCTCCGATCGCTTATTATTTGGCAATATTTTGCCCTTCCATTCATTATTTTGCTCTATGCTGAATCTAGTGGGGGGAAGTCTCTAACATTCCACTCCTCTACGGAAGTATCTGCTATGGGACTATCTTTATCTCTTACATTTTTGCTTTACCACTCTTCAGACTTATTTACGTTCCGCAAGGTAAATGCGATAATACCAGGTAATTATACCGGTCATACGCTTATCTATTCTCTCAGTCTGACCACCCTTTGAAACATGTCGGTCCAAAATTTGACCCCAGGTGAAAAGCTGATGACGGTGTTTACCCAAGACGGTATAGAGCACGAACACGCACAGAAAGCCGTCTGAAGGATGGGTGATAATTAGATTATCGCATCCGCTGGCCGCTGTCTATATCATTATCACAGATAATTTGTCTGGGTAAACAATCTTGACGGAAGGCACCTAGACAGGTAATCAGTTCACACATTTGTTTGTGAGAGTGCACAAGATGTCACCGGAAATATTACGTCTCATATTACGTGGGAATATTAAATTTAATATTTTAAACACGCGGGGGAAATTAAGAATTTAAACACCCCAACCCACGTAGTGCGAAAAGAGCTTACGATTGGATTGAAGTGAGAGACGGAATATACAATGAATCTCATTGGCAAGTTTGCCGGGAAGTATAATCTTTGATTTGAACTGGACACTAAAAATAAAATCTAGCGAACTCAGAGCAGACAGCTTCGCAATTTCAAACGAGCAACTCCCAAAAAGCCGAAAAGAGAAGGATCGGACCTAGAATTCCATATTTATAAGAGACAGATCGAAGTATTTGGGAAACTTAAAACCTTAAAAAAGTAAGCTCGCATTACTTGAGGGACAAGGACTTTAAATACAGAGTCTGGACACCTTAAGGAATTGGATCACCCGTTAAAGAGGAATTATTACAGTTTCCCAGACCAAGTGTATCGCAGAACACCCGTCGAAGAGGAATTACTAGTTTCCCAGGCCAAGTGTAAAACAGAACACCAGTCCAAGTGATTCGAGAGCATATAACATAAATTGCTCGGGTCCATCCGAAAACTGTGCGAGGAGATTGTGTATAACCCAATTTGGGGTACGTTGTGAACATTTCTTTTACAAATGTGAATTAACATGTTTTCTTGCTATATATATATATATGAGGTTGGCAACCTCAACATACGAAAATAGTATATTCATATCCCACTACAGCAAGCGCTGGTGATTGTTTCTGACTAGTCGTGCGAAAATCCCGACAGCAGAGGTGACTCCAGACTCCGACTGGAACAGTGATGATTACGTCACATGTGCCTTAAGTGTAGCATATCATTTTGTGAAATATTTGTAACTTGTTAAAGTCAGTTCAGGCCAAAATCATTATTTGCGCTGTCCAGACACATTTTCCCAGTTAATACCCAGAGGAATAGTGGCGATTTCTATTCCTCTGTCTTAAGCTACGCTGTGTACTCAAGAATTTAATTCTTCTGAGAGATTAACATTGGTGGGTGGACAACGAGAGGATGCGCCTGTTAAGCTTCCAACTCAGTGTACTTAGCCGAGACATTTGTCTTTCTATGTTTTCTAAAAGTACGTGGTTACAAGCATCAGGCGGTTTGAAGTACTAACGTTGCGACGCCGATAGTATGTGAAGAAGTGCACTCTTCACCAAAAAGAAGTGACGGAAACCACGGCGACAGGACTCACCTAGAGTTAAGCTTTCGTGTAAAATAGGCGAAAGCAACGGACTGATAAATTATAACCTATGTCTCAGTGACGAAAACTTGTATTTACTGCAAAATTTCACCAATCTTTCCATATTTATTTTAACTGTTAAAGACTAATTCACTATTAAAATTGTTACATGTAGTTTTCAAACTAAACGATTATAGTCGCTTCAGTTTTTTTATGTATGAAAGCAAACGTATGAGGTAGAATATTATATATATATATATATATATATATATATATATATCATATATATATATATATATATATATATATATATATATATATATATATATATATATATATATATATATATATATATACTGAGCGACTTTAATTACGCATCACTATACGAGTGCCTGGTAAAGTATCTTATGTTCATGCAATTGTTACCGAAATTAGTACACAGGTTCACAAGGTCACCGCCCAGAGGCCAGCATAGTCATTTTGCGCCAGCAAAGCTGGAGAAAAGAGTAGCACGTGAAACATGTAAAACATGATTTAGGTGCCTGATAAAAATTCTGCACGGAAAACATTAATTTCTTTTCACCCAGAGCTCAGCCTAGAGCACTACGGACTGGAAAACAGTCAATATTTTAGTCCACAACCACAAACACGTCGTCAAACCATGCCTAGACTGAGCGCTGCAGAGAGAGAAAGAGCGATAGGAATGATAACAGGCGGGATGTCCACCAGAGAAGCATCCAGACACTTGAATTGCAACCAGTCTACCATCGTCCGACTGCAACAACGTTTAATGGCCACTGGATCCATTGCAGATCGACCCCGTCAAGGTCAACCCAGAGTTACGACACCTGAACAGGACGCGTATATACGGCAGCTTCATTTGCGGAATCGGTTTTTGGCGGCAGCTGTAACAGCAAGAGATGTTGTTGGGAGACGTGGAACCATATCAGAGCATACCGTGCGACGTCGACTGCAGGCGGCTGAACTCAACGCCAGACGTCCTCGAGTCGGCCCAATCCTCTTCCAGTATCATCCCGAGCTCCAGCTGTATCAGCATGATAACGCACGACCACATACAGCTAGGGCCACCACAGCGTTCCTTTGGGCCAATAACATCGCTGTCATACCATGGCCTTCATTGTTGCCAGATATGGCACCCATTGAACACGTCTGGGACGAGATTGGACGGCAACTCTACCGGCACAGACGATCGCAGACCCTGGATCATTTGCGACGCGATATAACCGAAGTATGGGATCGACTCCGCCAGGATTTTCTACGCACACTGGTTAACTCCATGCTGAGACGCTGCCAGATATTAGTTAACCATTGCTCAACGCTATGCCGCAAGGTTCTTGACTTCTGAATTATCTTGTGAAGCTCCCTTCGGACAGAAGCGTGATTACACTTCTATCTACATCTCTGCCAAGAGTATTCTTGTGCAAAGGTAAACACCTTTGACGACCCAGTTTAGATACTCTTGAGTTTTGGCCATTGTTGGACCGCTACTGCAAAGCAGGGGAGGCAATCCGTGACAAACAAGCTAAAGAGAGTAAGTACTGATGAGTGTAAATGTGGCACTGATAAAATGACTGCTGAACATTTGCTTCAAAGATGCCCAACATTTGAGTAACAGAGAAAGCACAAGTGCCCATCACCAGTACCATTTCTTGAAAAACTCAAAGAAGATACACATAGCCTCAAGCTGACTACTCTTTTCTTTGAAAATATTCAAGTACAAGTTTGAGAATGTACAAGGAAGAAGGAAGAAGAATATCTTATATCATTTCCTACTGACCTACTTATCTATCTATCTATCTATCTATCTATCTATCTATCTATCTATCTATCTATCTATCTATCTATCTATCTATCTATCTATCTATCTATCTATCTATCTATCTATCTATCTATCTATCTATCTATCTATCTACCTACCTACCTACCTACCTACCTACCTACCTACCTACCTACCTATCTATCTATCTATCTATCTATCTATCTATCTATCTATCTATCTATCTATCTATCTATCTATCCGCCTAATACATGTTTCACATTTTCACACAATAAAATAGATAAGCCAGGCATCAATATATCGTGCAAGAGCGTGCGTTTCTTTCTTTAGCCACATGTCTCATTTAGAGCACTCACATCTCACCAGACAAACATTAAGAGCGGTCACTGCTCTTCAGATTCACCCTCACGCAAAGCTCATCCAACTGAGTACCATCACAGTCCAGCTACATTCTTTATTTGAATCTTCATTGACTTTTCAGTTGTAAGTCGTGCCTCCACATAGCAGCAGCTAATGATTCTTGTACTTATGTTCTTAGCGGAGTAAGATGTCTGTAAAAGTTATACAGGCCTGGCTAAATTGGAGATCTGTATAGTCCAAGGAGTCTCTGACCAGACAAAGACAAAGTAGCACTATTGCCTCATCAGACATGTTAAAAAGGAGACAAATAAAGAATATGGCTGATGCTTCCTCGGGCAACTCGTAAAAGGTGATTAATATAAAGTTGAGCATGGGAATGTGAATCTCAGCATGCAAAATAAATTCCTACAGAATGCACCGTTTGGATATTGCGTGTTGCATTGCATTTATGTGCTCTTCTGGCAGTTGTTTGATTTTATTTTTTATTTTATTTTAAGGACTATCTTCATTGCACACGGACAACTCCATCAGTTCTTCGATCACACAGGATGGATCTCAGCACAGTAAACTAGCACCGGCGAGGATCCCAATTTCTGTATACAGGAATCACACATTCTATAAATATTTTTGGGGTGGGTAGGTTTTCCTAATTTTGTAAATGTTGTCAGGGCAGCGGCCGTCTGGCTTACTCTTTACGATTTCCAACTGCCGAGGGATTGTTAACGTGCGCAACTTGCTCACGGGACCTCCTATTTTTTCGCCCTTATCCGAGAAGGCAAGGCATCCGATCTCACTACTCAGGAGATCTCACTACTCAGGAGATCTCACTACTCAGGAGATCAGGAGGGAGTATGACATCTTGTATTAGGAACCACTGATTCTGAAAAAAATGTCCATAAATTATATTCCCTGTAGTAGGAGCATTATATTCCCTGTACTAGGAGCATTATATTCCCTGTACTAGGAGCATTATATTCCCTGTACTAGGAGCATTATATTCCCTGTACTAGGAGCATTATATTCCCTGTACTAGGAGCATTATATTCCCTGTACTAGGAGCATTATATTCCCTGTACTATGAACATTATATTCCCTGTACTAGGAGCATTATATTCCCTGTTCTAGGAGCATTATATTTCATGTACTAGGAGCATTATATTCCAGGTACTAGGTGCATTATATTCCCTGTACTAGGAGCGAACCCGGTACCTTTAGAATTAAAGGCGGATGTCATGCCTCTTAGCCTATCCGACCATCTGGTGGTAGTTACTACACCGCAGATACTGTCAATAAAATATAACTGTTCTTAAAGTATACCACGTTTCCTCGAAGCATCAATCTTTCAACCACAGACAAATGTCCTTTAGTTATATCAGTATATAATTCTGTATTGTCCAAAACAAAATTTCAAGATAATGCTTGGCATTGAATTGAAAAAATAAGAGATAAGTAGTCTTTGAGACGCGGCAAATGCCCCATAGCAGATTCTGACTTGAATGAAGTGACTTCATTATATTTATGTGGTTGAATGAAAAAAAAAATAATACGAAAACACACAAATAGTAATACGTCTTACAAAGATAAAGGACAAGAAAAACCTACGTTGTGGCCATAAGGCCTTTGTCAGGGACAGACAAACAAGAGACACAAGGGAGAAAAAATGAGAATTAAGTAGACAACATGAAACTATAAAAATAAGAGAAAAAAGCACTCCCTTATGTCCAGTCACATGGTGGAGCAAAGATGGCTGCCACTAAACCGGAAAGCGGAAGTGGATAGTACATTAAAAACAAAAAATAACAAATAATGAAAACAAGGACTGGAAAACAGAGTGAGGGGAAAAGTGGGGGAAAAAATAAATAAATAAATATTCAGAAAAAAAAATATATTAACACCCCCCCCGTTACGGTGTTATTTTAAATGACGGCGTCTGCTGGGGGTTAGTAGTGCGCAACGTTTGGGGTCAATAACATTAATAGAATATGTCGATATTTTACGGTATACTGAACGCGAAATATATGCTAAGATTATGACGCATTCGCGTTGGGAAGGTCACGCTGGGTGACTTGGTTACATGACCCTTGTTACATAGTCCGTCGAGCCGTGAAGTTGTGTTTTTACCTCCTTCCACTATTGGGCTTGTTAATAGCCATATTGCAGTAAACTAATCTAAGGACTCAGGGTCAATACAGATAAGGATATATCTAAATGAATTCATAAAGGTTTGCGAGTAACCTGTGAAGGAAGGATCTTTTATAAATAATTTGATTATATTCGTCAAGACATCATGCGCTCATTTCTGGCTGTATGGAACCCAGCAGTGCATGTATAAAGCCATGATGGTCTGTCGACATGAATGCAATAATGACATGGACGGACATGAATATTTATGTACGTAATTTATAATGACTTATATGCAAATGTATACCTACGTGAATGTCTTATGTGTGAACTGTAAATAAATTCATGGACTCTGAATTGAGGACTTTATCACATCGATACGTTACAGCTATTTGCTGCATTTGCCAATGTTGATGATTATGCAAATGAAGAACTCTTCTGATAAGAAAAATATGTATATATAATGATGAGCTCCGAAGGGAACGAATGTATTCTTGGACATTCAACAAATGATGAATCAATATAACGTTGACCCTTACTCCAAGATGATAAACGGACGAAGCACGCATTCGCGATTAAACAAAATACATAACCAGCTCTAAACCAGTTCAGCCTTATCGGCCTCCCCTATATCAACGCCCCCCTCCCCTTCCCCCTTATCAACTGGTGGCCAGATGTGGCGTGGATAATTTCAAAGATTACCAAGTTGAAAGAACTAAATTCCTTTCGAGCGAAAATGGACATTTTTTTTTTGTATCTACACCTATGACGTCACATGCCCTTGACAACAAGATGAACCGTCTGTATCGATGTCAGCAGCAGTCCAACGTCTTTCAAGAACAGAATATACAACAGCTCAATCAACCACATATCTAGAGTCAACCGTCACCATCATGAAATATGGGTTCTACTGTCCGTTGGCGAAGCAGGCATTGTATCGAGGCAAAAAGCTAAGTAACTGTGTTAGACTTACGCTGTCAATTCCTGTTTGCTTTTCGCCTGCCTGTTTTTTTTTGCAAATCAGTGTTGACTGTTGTTTGTGTATATTTATTATGTTGTATGTTACATGTTAGCGGGTTTGGTTGGCGATGGGAGCTGAAACCTCTGCATGTCGCTAAAAGCTGACCCCAGAGATTTCAGTTGTTCTTAGGATTCATTAAAATTGTTGCAATCGGTACGAGAGCCCCCTAACAAATTAACCAGGGAACCGTTCTGCTCGACATTGCATGATTTCGATACTAAGTGTTTTAGCTGTGCAGTTCTGTGAAATCTGGTGTAATTCTTATGTAATAAGTTTCATTTATATTCATTTTCGTCTACTGTTTGTAATCTTTCATGTTTTTCTCAATCTTACTTTCGATTATTTGATAATTGATAGAAATATATGTCCGTTATAGAGTCCTGTTGCGTCATCGTTTTATGTACACATGTGTATTAACCTACATTTGTTTACAGTACTTTGTAGACTTCCGGTTTTTATTTCGTTCATGTAATCATATTTTAATGTTTGAATTTGTCAGTTTGTGATGTGCTAATGTTCTGTACATTTTAGTTTATTGTTTGTCTTAGTTGTTCATCTCATACATTAATAATAGTATTATAGTTTGATCAATAATAACATAGTAAATTAATTTAATTAATTTTCATGAAATTTGATGATGACTCAGGAACGTTGCATCAATTTGCAGTAGTGCTTCAACCCACTAGCGATGCACTTTGGAGATGATGACTAGGGCATAATAATATAATATATATTGATAATTAAATATAAATTTATGGTCTGCTTTGAATATGACAGACACATTAGATGTTAATTAGGACACTTTCCCAGTACTAAAAGGGTGACTTAGCACTTACAATTGATTGAATAATATAATTGTGGAGGGACAATACCCATAATTATTAAATATTGATATTAGATGCATGATATAAATTCAGCATCATGGATTAATAAGGGTATACTACATTCGTATAATGTAATTGGTGAACATTATTGATCTAAATTATTAGGTTACAAATTAGTTGTGGGACATACAACTAATAGTATTATAATATTATAGTTGGTTATATTAAGTAACCATACGTTATATATAAATTGATTGACTAGGAGAGTCACATATATAACTGATAAACAAGTTGTATTGTTGAATAAGATTAATATTAGACTAAAAATATATATTATTATATTAAAATGCTTACTTTAGAGGAAACTAGGGCGATTGGACGGAAACATGGTATGGAAGGTGAAAGATTAAACTCATTTACCTATGAAGTGACGGCTGAGAAAACTTATTTGAATAGGGAAATGAAATTCCCTACTGCTGAAGAATTAGTAGTTGAGATAAGGCATATTAAGGAATTAGATGAAAAGAATAGTATAGTGTCATTAGATAACAATGAATTACTGCATCGTTTACAGGAGTTACACAATGAACATTTACAAGGTTTAAATAAAAAAAAGACATTCTAATGATTTAAAGAATGCTTCGAAGGAATATATGGATTCTCCAAACAAGATAGTTGTTAAAGAAATTGGTGTTGATGGTATGGAATCAGATAAGTGTGATACTGCTTTGATGTCAGACCATATACAAGAAATGAATGTTGAGAGGGAGTTAGATAATAAAGTACAAAAGTTAAATAATGAAAGGCATCTTGATGACTTAGAGAAGTCCTCAATGAAACATGTGGATGTTCAAGACAATGTACTCGTTAGGGACAATTTTGTCGATGTTAGAAAGGTAGATAATACATCTAGGTCAGACATAATGTCTTTTCTGAGGAATCTCCTCCAAGAAGGAATTAATGATGATTTCCAGGGCCAATACCTTGAAAATTTTGTATTACATAAATTTTTATGTCGTACGGCATCCGATTTAACAAATTTTGTGGATAGTAATTTTCATTCTGTCCCACATATGATAATGGCTAGGGACATAGCGGACTTACTAGGTGGAGTGTTTCGTACTTTTGTGGAACGGTACACACATGTCCAACATGGTTCAATAATGAATAACATTCATAATGCTATTCTCTGCAACAATGATCATGATCAACAAATGCACAATACACTGAATGATGAGAAAAGAGTGACAATTTTAGAAACCATTGAAGAGAAAAGAGAAGAAGAATTATTAGAGATTATTGCTAGTCAAAAAAAGACTATAAGTGACTTGCGAAAGGAGACAAGTGTACTAAAGTTTGAAACCAACACTGATAATTCGAGATTAAAGACACGGGAAGTGGAACTTGCAAATCAAGAAGTACAATTCCTTCAGGTTCAAACAGAAAGTTTGACTAATAATAAAGTCTCTAATCTGGAGAAATCACTGATGGAAAAGAAAAATAAGATTTTGAACCTTACTGAAATCAATAAAAGTCAGATCAATGATATTTCATCGAAGGATATTGAGATCATAAAGTTGAAGGAAACAATAACGAGGCACAAGGATAGGGAGATTGCCCTTACCAATGAGATGATACAGCAAAAAAGTGAAGATGAGAATAAGTTGTCAACAATGAATTTTGAAATTGCAGCGTTGAATAATTATTTGTCGGTGTTGATAGTGGATCTTACTAAATGTCGTAGTCAGAATAAAGAATTAGAAGCCTCATTAGAATCCACCATTGAAAAAAATAAAGCATTGGAGTCTGAGGTTAAGAAACTGGCATTAAAAATTTCACAAGATAATGCCTCATCCTACCAAAGAAAACTTCATACACAGAGTGCGCACATTCAGTCGTTATTATCTGAAGTCAGTCGACTGAAAACAAATGAACAAACAAATATAGCTTTGAAAATAGAAAATCACACACAATATGTTAATATTCAAGAGCTTACTTCAGATAATATAAATAGCTCGATTACAATCAATTAATAAAAATAGCAGATAATAAGATTGATCATACTGCGTTAAGATCACATGGTCAATAAAACAACTACCAAATACTTCCTTCCTGATCTGAAAGTGTGAGTTGATTCTACTCGAATGACTGACATGATATATGATGTCAAAACAGAAAGGAATCGACGTATTTTACGACATGCATTCAGTACTAAGTCTTACTAATTCTACACACCCAGTGGATTATTAACATTCCGGGATATAACAGTTACTGAATTTCTAAATAATGGCAATCAAAAACTTTTGATGTTATCGACATTAAAAATGAATACTAAAGGTTAATAAGTTGAAAAATAATGTTAGGGTTGGTAGGAACTTGGATAAGAAGGTTAAGACAAATAAGTCTGACAGCAAAGTTTTTGCTTTGCCCAGCCAAGAGATGTCAAAGACATGTATGAAACCTACTACCTTTAGTAATGATAGGTATCACCCTAAGTTCAGTCAAGATGATACGTCATCCATTAAAAATACATTGTCTATGGTGAAGGGGAAATTTAATTCGACAGGGAATACATATCGTCATTGTTCACAGTTTCGTGACAATGATATTTCTTACATTGGTAAAGGTGCATATTCTCGCACCGTGTTAGTGCGCAATCTGCAACGTCATGTTACATGGCAGGCACTTAGCAATTTCTTCAATTATACTGCAGACGTTAAGTTTGTGCGTCTGTTCCCACCTACCAACAACAGGTATGGTGAAGCTCTGGTTACTTTTCGTAACAACAGAGATGCTCGTAAGGTTATCGAGCTTGATAATGGTGTTTATTTTCATCACCATTCACTAAGGTTACAACAAGTACCTGATTCTGCGTCACGCAGATAACAGGTTACATTAACACTGTTCGTCACATCTTTGATGACTCAGCATAGTCAGTCATCAGCATTTTTTTTTCTTTCCTATTAATCTATTCAGGCGTATATTAGTGAAGGTAGACTCTTCTATTAGGTGACACTTGTATTGTCTTATCTACGATAACACTTTGTATTTCTGTCTTTATTTGTTTTACCATGCCTACAATAGACAGTAACGTAATTGACTGTTCTAACTATGCTCAGCCAATGCAGCATAAGTTTCGTATATCGTCTATTTGTCTGTATAAAAGACATGCCGGCGAAGGTAAATTGGACAGACGAATGCGACAAAATTTTTCAAATAATACTAAATATCTTTTCAAATCCACCAATTTTGTGGTCACCATATACTTCTAAAAGGTTTTATCTTCGTACAGATGCCAGTAATTACGGTATCGAAGCCATATGATTTTTTCATCGAAACTATTCCGGGACAAGATAATATAATGACCAACACTCTCTCAAGACATCCTATTGAAGTCGAATAATTGTCCACAAGTTAAAAGATTCAATAACAAGATTGACTCTGAAACTTTCACTTATTCTTGTTGCGAATTTGATAAGAACCACCTCCATATGAATGACACTTCAAATACTTGCAGTGAATCAGTCAAGATAAACAGTTTTCGAAAGAAGATTCGTGATAGCAAGAGACTTATTTTGATGGTCCTTTTCTAACGTTTGGACTTTGGATAGTGTCCAATCGTGATACAACTCATAACGAAATGGCCTGGAATATGATATGAATCCAAGCTGGACACATAATGTTATTAACATAAATTGACTAATTCAACACGATGGAAATGTACACTCGATCGAGAACAAATAATAGTTGAACATGGTGAAATTTACTCCAATGGAACTTTCTCAATTAAAACTTTCAAAGGACATAACGATGGCTGGATCTTCGTGTCCTACATTATTAAGTTTAATAACTTATTAAGTTAATAAAGAATATAATAAAAATTGAAGTGTGGGGAAAAAAAATAAGAAAATGGTATCAAAAGAAAGAAAAGATGAAACAAAATAATATCACACCAATTAATATTTTAATTAGTGTAATTATCAAGGTAATAGATATTACATTATGACATTTCATATTTATAGTTAAAATGTATGAATTTTGTTGGTTCTTTTCTTCTGATTGCGTTAATTTAATTAGGTATCTATCCTTACACTTCATTTTCACACGCATTCTAATTTAATGTATACTTTAATATTTGGTTTTAATTGTCCGTACTTCTCAATTTTTATTTCTTTTACTCTCTTATACTATTTCTCATTTTCTTCAATTAGATAGTAATTAGTTAGTACCATACGTACATACTATAATTAATTATTTTAATTTTAGTTAGTTAGAATAATTTTAATAACACCTCACATTATTAGTTAGTCGATACATACAACAAATTAATTAGTTAATTAGTTAGTGACAGTGACATTTCCTTGTTTAATATAAGTTATATATATGATATGACGTTGATTTTATTATAAGATATTACTGACATGACCGCGACACTGTTCTAGATAGAACATCGTTGGCCATACGTCGGGTTTTGTTCAATTTTTAATAATTTGATTAATATAGTTTTAAAAAAATCTATCTAATAGATTTTTTTTCCCCCGTCGGACAGGAAATCTGTTACGGTGTTATTTTAAATGACGGCGTCTGCTGGGGGTTAGTAGTGCGCAACGTTTAGGGGTCAATAACATTAATAGAATATGTCGATATTTTACGGTATACTGAACGCGAAATATATGCTAAGATTATGACGCATTCGCGTTGGGAAGGTCACGCTGGATGACTTGGTTACATGACCCTTGTTACATAGTCCGTCGACCCGTGAAGTTGTGTTTTTACCTCCTTCCACTATTGGGCTTGTTAATAGCCATATTGCAGTAAACTAATCTAAGGACTCAGGGTCAATACAGATAAGGATATATCTAAATGAATTCATAAAGGTTTGCGAGTAACCTGTGAAGGAAGGATCTTTTATAAATAATTTGATTATATTCGTCAAGACATCATGCGCTCATTTCTGGCTGTATGGAACCCAGCAGTGCATGTATAAAGCCATGATGGTCTGTCGACATGAATGCAATAATGACATGGACGGACATGAATATTTATGTACGTAATTTATAATGACTTATATGCAAATGTATACCTACGTGAATGTCTTATGTGTGAACTGTAAATAAATTCATGGACTCTGAATTGAGGACTTTATCACATCGATACGTTACAGCTATTTGCTGCATTTGCCAATGTTGATGATTATGCAAATGAAGAACTCTTCTGATAAGAAAAATATGTATATATAATGATGAGCTCCGAAGGGAACGAATGTATTCTTGGACATTCAACAAATGATGAATCAATATAACGTTGACCCTTACTCCAAGATGATAAACGGACGAAGCACGCATTCGCGATTAAACAAAATACATAACCAGCTCTAAACCAGCTCAGCCTTATCGGCCTCCCCTATATCAACGCCCCCCCTTATCAACCTTAAAGTATACCACGTTTCCTCCTCGCATCACCATCTTTCAACCACAGACAAATGTCCTTTAGTTATATCAGTATATAATTCTGTATTGTCCAAAACAAAATTTCAAGATAATGCTTGGCATTGAATTGAAAAAATAAGAGATAAGTAGTCTTTGAGACGCGGCAAATGCCCCATAGCAGATTCTGACTTGAATGAAGTGACTTCGTTATATTTATGTGGTTGAATGAAAAAAAAAATAATACGAAAACACACAAATAGTAATACGTCTTACAAAGAGAAAGGACAAGAAAAACCTACGTTGTGGCCATAAGGCCTTTGTCAGGGACAGACAAACAAGAGACACAAGGGAGAAAAAATGAGAATTAAGTAGACAACATGAAACTATAAAAATAAGAGAAAAAAGCACTCCCTTATGTCCAGTCACATGGTGGAGCAAAGATGGCTGCCACTAAACCGGAAAGCGGAAGTGGATAGTACATTAAAAACAAATAATAACAAATAATGAAAACAAGGACTGGAAAACAGAGTGAGGGGAAAAGTGGGGGAAAAAATAAATAAATAAATATTCAGAAAAAAAATATATTAAACCCCCCCCCCCCCCCCCCCTACAAACAAAAATTAATTAATAATAAAAAAAAATTAAAAAAAATTATTTTTAAATTTTTAAAGTGAGGGAAAAGCGTAAAAAAATATGGGTGATCGCAGTCATAGTAGAAAGTCATAATACAACTGGGTCTAGATAGAAAAGGACGCCTCAGACAAAAGAATGTTGGGTATTCAAACCGACGGGTTTAAGGGAACCCATAAGATGGATGAGGCGTTGTTCCAGGCGGAGCCGACTGTTGGCGTCCGAGAAACCGGATCTGATGGCTGTCACCTGGATGTCAGTGGCACCGTGGTGGCCAGGGCCATTGAAGTGGATGGCCACAGGTGTGGATTTCAACTGAGAGATGTCGTAGAGGTGTCTGCAGAATCGGTCGCCCAGTCGTGTGCCCGTTTGGCCGATGTAAGTAATATTGCAACGTTTGCATATAATAGCAGCTTATATGCAGCATCGAGAGGTGGGGTGACCAATTCCCTTCCTTTTTGCCTTTTCCTTCTCTAACTCAAGATCAAAGTCAGGTACCAATTTACAGCTGGGTATACTGTGGTACAGTATAATTAATCAAAAACAAAACGAGGGACATAAAGTTATTGCCAAACAAGATCGTCTACGCTCACCTGCACTGCATTTGAAGCAGTAATAGCAGTAATCCTAAAAGTAGGAGTCATAGTTGTATTAGTAGTAGTAGTAGAAATAGTACTGGTAATGTTAGAAGAAGAAGGAGAAGTAGTAGTATCACGGGTTGCCTCCCCTTGCTCTGCAGTAGTGGTCCAACAATGGCCAAAACCTAGAGTATCTAATGTGGGTCTTCAAAGGTGTCTACCTACAAGATTACTCTTGGCAGAGTTGTAGATAGAAGGATAATGAGGCTTCTATCTCGAGGGAGTTCCACGAGATATTTCATAAGTCAAAAACAATGCTGAATGAGTCTGAGCACGTAAACATTTTATCTGACCCGCTGACTTTCGTGAAGATTTATATTGTATGATTTAGCTCGTTTAAGCCCCCAGCTGATTTAATTCAGCGAAATTCCTCGATATATATATATTGAAGCTTGAGATCTGTGGTGAAAAATTCTAATACCCATATATAATTTAGAACATAAATGTAAAGCAGAAAGCAAATACAAGAAAGAAAGAAGAATGGAGCAAAACCAGTGCTTTCCCAATAGCGCAAAAGCCTGAGATTAATAACGCCGGAAGGAATGAACGCAAAATCTCTGCTTTCCCTGCTGCATTCTTCAAATAATTGTATCGCCACACCCCCTATAAAATATGTACTGTATTTTCTCAATGACCTAGATACTAAAACAAACATTAGTGTAATTACTCGCACAAGGTTAACTTAGAAAGACAGACGGACGAACTAAGAGAGAGAGAAAGATGCACTGAGGGACACATGCAGTCATGCCGCTCGCTGTGTGTCGCTGTGTAAGCCATCTCGCACGCCTTTTGCATGGCCTGATTTTCAAATAAACAGTGATGGAAAAACTAACGACACGACATTAGGTTTCGAAAACAGGTTTAATTCTTATTAGGAAACATGACATTCCTCTGTTTTACATCTGATTCCTGACTTTATACTGATAGTACAGTTAAAAAGATGCGGACAGATGATAGTTAAAAATAAACAACTAAGATCGAAAAAAGACAGTATTTTTAAATAAGCCATTTAGTCTCATGATAATTGTGTATTCGGGTTTCTGAAGACTTGTGGACAAAGAATATGTAATTGGTTGTTTAAATAGTCTATTAGATAATTAAATATTGGTAATAAAACATATAGAGAACAGAGATACTGTCATGTCGAGTCATATCTGCTTGGATGGAATGGCATGATTTTTTTGAAAACACGTAGGTGAAAGAAGGCTAAAATAATACGAAGTAGGGGATTGGCTTGATTTTGAAGGAAGCCGAGGTATGATTGGCTAACTTAGATATACGAATCTAGTTGTTGATAGTAACACATAGTAGTGTGAGATTTTTTTTTTTAAAGTTAATTCAAAAATAAAGATAGGCTTAGTCCGATTGGCCAAGGCATGTGACCTTAACGAAAGAGTACGCTGCTCGTTGCCATTTAAAAAAAATAATCATAAGAGCAGGAAGCGGTGACAGACTTGTGCTGTGTTTTATAAGATATAACTACAGAAATCAGTCTGGGACAGTGGGCAGATCTAAAAGTGTGCCATATTCAAATGCCTTATTCATCGTAACCTGTGTAGATTTCCTTTACATGTGGTAAGATTGATTTTATTGACGTTTTTGATTTGAAAAAGGGTTGTGTATAAGAAAAGGCCATGACAAAAGGTTGTAATTAAATGGTTCCATAGCAGACTTAGGCATGGCCTAGTTGTTGATGCATTATACTATGGAGCATTTAAGAAAGTTAGAACTACAGGAATATATATGATGATCATGCAGAAACATTACACCTATCTTATTGCATGGTGAAGTATTGCAGGAATGGCAGAGGCGTAGCCTCCATTAGGGAAAAATAAAAGAAAACTGGTACCATTTGTTCCATCACATGAAAGTGGAGAAGCTAGGTTGTCAGAAGAGCTGACCATGTTCTTTTGTGAAATATATGTTTACAGGTAAATTTGGAGGAATTAGTTTGATATTAAGACAGAACCATAACTTGCTTTGACAGGGGTTCCTGCTGGTACTTGTATGATGCTGATACTGAATGATAGAGCAATTCAGCACTAGATCAAGGAGTCTCTGACACCTGCTGTTATAAAAGAGGTTTAAGACCAGAGGATTGTGAAGCGTTTGGCCAAACTGACTGCAATTGCTGCGATTCCAGGGCTCCGATAAGTGATATCTGGCCTGGAACAACTTATTACTATTCCTGAAAGATCTCCTGTATTGAATAAAAACATTCCTCCAAAAAGAATAACAGAGACCATATTATTAAAACTAAAGAACATTGGGATGATGATAAACCCCAAGCTGCTTCATAATACCAGTAATTAGATATATTAAAGAATATCCATTTGAAAATTGTACCCATGTACTATAGACATACTGTCTATTGCATGTAAATATTTTAATATATATTTGTAATTATATTATGCAATCAAATTGATTACACTGACAAACAACATTTTGCTTTCTTATATAAGAATAAGTGTTCTTAGGTCAGTTTCTTGCGCTGATTTCAAATCTGAAATCCGTTTATCTCTATCACATTGGGTTCTTAAGATATTTGTGAATAAATATATTTTTGGGAAACCGTTATTTGCTCCTTTTCATTTTTACTATATAACTTATTAAAAATTAATAAAATGCAAAATAATTGTACTTTTTATACTGCTAAAAGATGCATGACATATGTTACGCTATTTTTCAAATAGTTACTGTATTTTGAAATAATTCTGAGCGAAATATGGCTTCGAGAAGTTGTAGAAATTCGGCTGATCTGTTCGGCATAGTGTGCGTATATTTTACCGATCATGTTCACCAGAAAATCTTTACACCATTACTAAAGAAAGCATATGAACTTTATTTCGATTCGAAAGTTGATGACGCAAATAAATCTTGGAAGCCAAATGCAGTTTGTTCGACTTGTGCAAATACATTGGCAGGTTGGTTACGAAAATCGCCGAAGCATAAGTCGATGCCTTTTGGAGTGCCAGTAATATGGCGTGAACCGACAAATCACGCTACTGATTGTTACTTCTGCTTGACAAATATCCATAGTTTCACTTTTAAAACTAGAAAGTCTGTGGTTTATCAAAATATTGAATCGGTTTCGAAACCATTGCCTCATGATCCAATCACGTGTCCGATCCCAGTTCCACAAGAAGAATATCCGTTGGACATGAATGAACCATCAGAAAGTGATAGTTTACCTGCTTTAGAAACTAATTCTGACTCGGATTATATACCGGTGAATGATGGTGTTCACTTAATTAACCATTCAGAACTTTCAGATCTACTGTAATACGTGATCTCGCTCTTACCAAAGGACAAGCGGAATTACTCGGTTCGCGACTCAAAGAATGGAATCTTTTAGCGCTCAATACTCCGATATCTAAATTTCGTCATAGACACAGAGAACTTGTTCAATACTTTGAGATGGATGATGACATTTGCTATTGCAAAGATGTAAACGGTCTAATGGTGCACCTCGGTCATGAGCACATAGTCAACGAATGGCGACTTTTCATCGACTCTTCCAAGACTAGTCTAAAAGCCGTGTTATTGCATAACGGAAATTTATTTTCATCAATTCCAGTCGCCTACTCTGTTCATATGAAAGAAACTTATGACAATATGGCTATATTTTTGGCAAAAATAAAGTACAATGACTAACAATGGCGGATTTGTGGAGACCTAAAGGTCATTGCAATTCTCACGGGTATGCAGACTGGGTATACTAAATTTTGTTGCTTCCTATGTGAATGGGACAGCCGCAACAGACGGAACATTATGCAAGAAAGGGGTGGCCTATCAGGGATCGTATGCAGCTCGGGCATAATAATGTAATACACGAGCCATTAGTTAACAAAGACAGCATCATTTTACCACCGTTACATATAAAGTTGGGGCTCATGAAGAATTTCGTAAAAGCGTTAGATAAAACGAGCAAAGCTTTCACTTATCTTCGAGAAAAGTTTCCGCAAGTTAGCGATGCAAAGATAAAGGAACGTATCTTTGTAGGACCTCAGATTAGGAAAGTTATTGCAGACAAACAATTCGAGAACTTGTTACATGGTAGTGAACTTCGCGCATGGATGGCATTCAAATCGATCGTCGATAACTTTCTGGGAAATCACAAATCTGTCGACTATGTGCATATTGTTAAGCAGTGCACAGATGCATACAGAATTATGGGCTGTAACATGTCCCTCAACATCCATTTGCTCCATTCGCATCTTGACTTTTTCCCTGACAACATTGGCGAAGTCAGCGATGAACATGGAGAACGATTCCATCAAGATATCGCCGTAATGGAGTCACGTTATCAAAAAGGGTGGAGTGTGACCATGCTTGCTGATTATTGTTGGATGCTTCATCGCGATGTACCACATGCCATTCACCGACGAAAGTCGACTGCAAAGAAATTCAAGTCTACATAACTGTTATACTTCTTGTACGAATGATGTTGTAATACTGTATGCGTTGTTAAAAAACTTCAATTGCGTATTTCTAGAGATCCCGACCTGATAGAGAAAAACGGTTTGCAGATTTAAAGACAGCGCATTAAAATTAACCAGAAAAACATAGAAATGTTAGAGAAAGAAAAAAAAATTTTTTTTTGTTACCCAGTGTTATCATTGACTAAAGTCCTGACCAAAACAATATTTAGGCTCAGGACCAATAAAGTTTAACAGAAAATTTTTCATTATAAAATTTAACATCTGGAGTTAGTTGAGTTTATCTTAGGATTTAATATTTGTTTGTATATGTTTGGTATTGAGATTATTCCACAACACTTTTACAATACCCTAGACACTTAACGAAGCTATTATTCACATTGATCAAGAATAAGTCTGATTGAGATCGAAATGTGGTAGCAAGTAAGGTCTTCTGTGTACACACCAAACTTATTATCTTCAGAAACCTTCACAGCTGATCTCATTCAGTACACTAGGTCCCCTATCCCCATATTTATACCTCATAAACTCACCACATATATTGGGGTCTCTAAATCCTGGATTTGAATTTGACATATACAGGAATCTCATACAGCATATATTAACTAACTCCAGGGGGAGCCGCGCTAGTGTAATGGCTTCGGCGTTGTACTGGCGACCAGGTGTTCATGGTTCAAACCCGGGCGTCAGCGTTTGAAGAAATGTTTACGGCCGGAAATTTGACTGAACAGCCTGAACCGCTCCTGTGATAAACCCTCTGTGGATGGGAAGGAGCGAAGCTCCTGACCGGGTTGGAAGGAAAGTCCTCAGGTTCCCCAGCCTTGCAATGACATGTCATTGGGCCGAAGGGCTGAAAGCCCAAGTGCCGCTGGTTAAGGAAAAAAAAAAAAAAAAAAAAAACTAACTCCAGGAATAAAAATTAGCATTAGGATATAAATTCAAGATTGTATTACTGGTCTTAATTGAGGTTAGGAACACCCCTAAGAAAGTATTAATAATTAAGAGGAGATTTTGCAGTGATAAGTTGTTCCATCAGTAATAATTAGTTAATAATTATTTTAATTAAGTTTAGAATTGTCTTAGAACCTTAGTAGATCTACTTGAGTTAGAATGGCTGACTTGGCCAAATTTAGATCTGCCGCTGTACAGACTGCTAGGGAGATGCACATGGATTGGCAAGTCTTGATTGATTATGTCACCTCAGAATGTGATAAATTTATTGCCCGGGAAGAAAAAAAGATTAGAGAAAGAAGCTGAAAGAAAGTTAGAAGAGGCTAGGGAGATTAAGAAATTAGAGTTACAGATGGAGGCTGAGGCTAAAAAGTTGCAGATTGAGGCTGACAAAGAGGCGAGGGCATTGGAGGCTGAGGCTAAGAAATTACAGTTGGAAGCAGAAGAAAGAAGATTGGCTGCAGAGGAAAGAAGGCAAGCTACAGAAAGAGAAGAAAGAAGATTAGCTGCAGAAAGGGAAGCAGAAGATAGGAGATTGCAGAGGGAGCATGAGTTACGACTTCGAGAGTTGGAAATTCAAGGCCATGCTCCTGAAAATGGTGCCAGCCCTTTTACCTCCGATGCTACTACCAGTCAGGCAGCCTCAACCTCAGCTATGGGTTTTCATGTAGACCATTTTGTTGAGAAAGACGATGATATTGAAGGGTATCTAAGTAGATTTGAACTATTGGCTACTACTTATGGGTTAGAGAGAGAAAGGTGGAGCCTAAAGTTATCACAAGGGCTTCGTGGTACAGATTATGAAGTTTTTGCCAAGATGAGCAGAGATGACCAAGACAATTATGACATGTTAAAGCAGGCTCTTTTGTTAAGATATGAAAAGAATGGAGAATTTTATAGAAAAAAGTTCAGGAATGCTAAACTACTGTCAGGTGAGTCATATCACCAGTTCTCTGCACGGTTAGAGACATACTTGGAGAAATGGACTGCTCTGGGGAAAACCCAAGATCTTAAGGAAATGATCCTTATAGAGCAGCTAAGAGAGTCCATGGCTCCAGACCTGAGAAAGTTTCTCATGGAACTAGGTGAAGAGAGGCTGGGTGAGTTACTAAATGTCGCTGAAAGATATCAGGCAGCTCAAGCAGAGGTAACTGGTAATAAAAAGAAACAGGTAGACAATTTTAAGGCACCACAAAACTTTAATAAGTTTGATCCTAGAGATCAGAACAAAGGTAAGCACCAGTTTGATAGGCCACGATATGATAATAAAAATAAAACCCCACAATTCGATGAAAGGAAATTTGATGAAAGAAAATCAACCAAAGAAGGAAGTGGTGTAAAAATTGTCGGATGGACAATCATGATACTGACCGTTGATGAAGGAAACCTGTGTATATGGCCACCCTTCAGGTCATGTCGACCTCTAGAAAGAAGGAGGATATTCTGATAGATACCACTCCAGATGAGATGAGGAAGGCGCAGGCTGGGGATAAGACCCTCAAGCCTTGTTTTAAGAAATTGTCAAATTGTCATACACCTCCAGGAAAAGGAGACTTCTATATGAAGAACAAACTGATTTATAGGAAGGCTGGATCTAGATCCAAGGGTCAGGGACAGCTGGTACTTCCTAAAAATTATAGGGCAGAGTTAATAAGGAGCTTACATGTGAAACAAGATGGGGACCATGAGAAAATAGGTACCATCATTCAAAAGGTGGCTCACAATTATTATTGGCCCAAGGCAATGATTGACATTGAGAATTTTGTAGAAAGATGTGGCATATTACATGAGGGAACACCCACAAGAGGGAACAGTGATCAGGACCTAGACACGCCACGGGGCAAACTTAGGCCTGACACTGAAAAGAAAAATAAATTTAATAAAGTGGACAAAGTGGAATGGGAGTCCCCTTTTAACGGACAGTCTTCACTTGGATGTTTTACCATGGCCACGATGCAGCGAGTACAAAGAGATGTCTTACCCCAGAATAGGTCGAAATCCCCTCAATCGGACTTACGTGAACTGGAGGAAGATAAAGGAGAGAGGAGATCTCTCACAAAGAATTTTAAGTGGGGAGAGAGCCCCAAGAAAAAAATTGGTAGCGGTCGTTTTGTGAATGATGATTCTGGGAAGAAAAATCATCACTACAGTGCTTCTAGTGGAAGAGACCATACCGGTGCATGGAAAAATAGGTCAACAATATTAAAGGTCCATATGTAGCTGTTGCGTGCATATTTTGACGCACATATTACAAAAATCGATATGGCTATTTAATATGGAAAAGATATAGACATTCATTCATTTGTGTATGAAAATGCTGTCTATGGGGAAGGCTAGATAATCCATAATTGTTTTACCCTTTTGATTATAGGAGTAATCGTTCTTGATATTAATTCGGCGCATGGATATGACACCCATGTCCGTACCTATTTCTTAGGGCCAGAAAATAGATTAATTTGCTTATTATGTTTATGGCCTGAATTCATATGTATTACATATTATTAGTACAAGTAGAATCAGTCCTATATTGTATATTTTGGATGGGTAGGCAGGACTATATTCTTGTTACACCGCTCTAGCGGAAGTAGGAGTTGTCTTGTCTAGTCGTGATGAGTTCCGATGTACCGTGACAATGGCGGGTACGCATTTTTCCAGGGCTGGTACATTCTTCAGTAAAAAATGATTTACGAAGTGGTTTTTCTTCTATAGGAGATTGTGTCTCTACTAGAGTTGTGTTAGAGACTTTCCTAATGTACGGTACCATGTATGATTCGGACTCCAGGTAATTCCAGTCCCTGTTTGATGATCTCAGGTCGGTTAGGCCTAGCTGGAATTTTGTGCTTCGTAACGCTAGGGTCAAGTTTGTATCGACGGAGATGACGGGTTCCATACTGTAATTATGTCTACGTGAGGTAACTAGATTACGGTAGATCTGTATGGAGGAACTTTATGAAATTATGCATCTATATTGCAAAGTAACTTTGGCTTATATATATATCCTCCTGTGAGCGAGTGAGCGACAACTCAGGAAGGCGGCCATATTACATTCCTGTCATCGTATTTTTGAATCACTGTCCAAAGAACGGGGCATGTATCTTATTATTCGGGCAGTGGCAAGGAGATCTCAATTTTGATAGAAACCCCTTCCATGGTTTCATAATATTATATAAACTGTGAACTTAAAGCAACTTTAGTGACTTTCCGATCCGCCTTCACTGACGCGCTTAGTCAGATAGGGGATGCGGCCATTATGTATCATGACATTGGAAGATATTGATGTACTACCTATTATTTATGAATGTGTCATGACATGGGATCTACTATGTATGCCTGCAAATTGATGTGTCAACCTGTATCCATGATTTACTCGTATGTCCCAGTGTGTGCGTCTAAATAAACGGTGTAAACAAAGATTCCAGCAGTTTGCATTGGTGCCTGGTAGACACAAGTGAATGAGTGATTAGATTGGTCAGAACACGAACAGTACACCATTCGCGTTAATCACACTCTACACTTCTACTCCATATCTACACTATCCTGCGTCGGTTGAAGTGACCAAGTTTAGGGCCTGCTTCCCCTGGAGCCTTAGAGGGAAACTACTGTTTACAACTGCCTTTGCCTTCCCTAACTCAGGACTAGGGTGAGTTACCCATTTACAGCTGGGTAGACTGGAGCATGCCTGATCTCAACAGCTCTGTACACATCTTTACAGAAGAAAAAGAACACACCACCCTTCTTTACAGACTGACACTTTACAGTGGACAAGAAACTTTACAGTGGTGAGCCAGATTCCTGGGTCCAGCCTACGCAGTCTTGTGTTGAGAATCACATTTTACAGTTGAAAGAACATTTGTTTGACCACATCAACACCAGTAGGACAGCTATACAATCAATGTCAGCTTGACCTGTTCTGACAAGTGTAGCAATATCTGAGTCAGCACTTGTTGACATTTGGCACAATACAGTCAGTGTCCTAAACTAGTGAGTGTTTAGCCTGCTGTAATAGAAGAGCAATGTTGAACAGAATGTGCAAATTTCATCGTTGGATCTTCTTATGTGCTCAAAAAAAATGAACAGTGTAACAATTAGAAAGCAAATCTATTACTTAATAAAGTGGTAGTCTAATTTGTTAAAACTGAGCATACAGTACAATACATTGCAACTACAACACATTGCATGATATGATACACACATTGATGATTTATATATATTTATGTTTATATATTATTTGTTTATATGTGTGATTGTTATGTGTTTTGCGGGCCTGGATGGGAGGTGACTAGAACAGGAAATACCGAGTGATATTGGTCTTGTTCTGGCGTTCTATAGGGAGCAATTTCTTAATTGAAATTTGCATGCATCATAATTTGCAAATATTTGGTTAGTTGTGACGACTGTTTCATATTTGTATTTGTAACATTTTTCTGTTCTTTATTTTTGTTTGATTTGTTTGTATAATTGTAGGTCTCATCTTTCCTTTCATTTCAGTTTTTTACACCCTTATGTTTATACACTGTGGCGTTATTTGTCTTGTTATCTTATTGCAGTTATCATCACAGATTCTGTGATCATTTTTTTTTCATTTCTCCTATTTAATTTAATTTGATCTCTGCAAATGTTTTCAGATTGTCTTTTCTTGTTTGTCCTTTGTAATGTCTTTAGTTGACATATGACATAGGAGGTATAGTTGTATACACTTATAGTATAGTACAGATCAGTACTTTATGAGTATTTTCCACAGGTACTCAAGTGATCATTGATTACATTAAAGTGTACAAGACCTTTATAACTTGTCTCCCAAAGTGATTGGTATAGGAAATATTATTTTCCACAGGTACTCAAGTGATCATTGATTACATTAAAGTATACAAGAACTTTGTAAGGCTTGTCTCCCACAGTATTTGAGATAGACAGTTATTGTTGTCCACAGGTACTCAAGTTATCATTGGTTATTATAAACCATACAAGTTTTCACTAAGACTAAGTCTATGGTATAGACTTGTCTCCTATTAAAGTGAAATAAGGTAATTTATTTACTTTTTCAGGTTTCTGATTTAAGAAGACAAAATGTCTACATTAGATTACTTTATAGCACAAGGAAAATCCCTTGATAAGACTGGGAAAGACTTAGAACAATGGGCTGTTGCTCAATATGACAAAGCATTAGCTGCAGAAGAGAGAAAAGCTGCTGCTGCTGCTGCTGAAGAGAGAAAAGCTGCTGCTGAGGAGAAAAAAGCTGCTGCTGAGGAGAGAAAACTTCAAATAGAAGAAAAAAAATTAGAAGCTGCTGCTGAAGAGAGAAAAGCTGCTGCTGCTGCTGAAGAGAGAAAAGCTGCTGCTGCTGCTGCTGCTGCTGAAGAGAGAAAAGCTCTGGCTGAAGAAAAAAGATTAGAAAAAGAAGCTGATGCTGCTGCTGAACTAAAGAAATTGCAGATGCAAGTGGAGGAAAGGAGATTTGATGCAGAACAGAAAAAATTAGAAGCTGCTGCTGCTGCAGAACAGAAAAAATTAGAAGCGGCTGCAGAACAGAAAAGATTAGATAGAGAAGCTGAAGAGAGAAAAGCAATAAGAGAACATGAGTTTGAATTAGAGAAATTAAAATTGACAAGTATGAGTAATGTTAATCAGGCATCTAGTGGTAATGGTAAACCCTTTGTGTACAAGGTCAAGGTACCAGCGTTCAACTCTGCCAGTGATGATATAGCATTCTGGCTTGATAGATTTGAACGTGCTTGTCGTGCTCATAATGTTGACAAATCACAGTATGTGAATCAGTTGTCTGAAAATCTAAAAGGGGAGTCTCTGAGTAAGTTATATTTCGTTGAAGAGGCCGACAAGGATAATTATGATGCTGTTAGGGCAGCTTTGATAAAGAGATATCAGCTGTCTGAGGAAGGTTATCGTCTTTTGTTTAAAACAATGAGACCTGAGGTAGGTGTAGAATTCTCAGAATTCATCTCAAAAGCACGAATTACACTTTCACGATGGATTGAATTATCCAAAACAGAGAAAACATTTGATGGTCTTACGGATTTATTGCTAAGAGACAAGGTCATGTCTTCGGTAAATAAATCATTCCTAGAGTTCTTACATGAGCGTAAACCTAGTACATTAAAGCAAATGGAAGAATATTGTGACCAGTATGCCACGGCACACCCTGACATGATTCTTAGTAACTCTAACATTAAAGAGAGTATGCCAGTTGCTTCGGCAACAGAATATAATCAGAATTACTCAAGCAAATTCCAAGGAGCTAAAAATAAATTTGATAAAAAGGTTAATTGGAATAAGCATCAAAACCAAGATAACCACTCAAATCAGAGTTCTTCTTCGAAGAACTGGAATCGGGCTGATAGTCCTCGACACGCGAGGGGTACCCATAATTTTAGAAATTCTCGGAAAGGGAGTAGCTATAGGAACTACCCAAGTGCTTCATGGAGACAAAAGAACCAATATTACAGGGATACTCAATATAATGAGCGTGATGATTATGATCATGAATATTATGATTCAAACCCAAATAGGGGTTATAACAGAGGCAATAATAATTATAGAGACAATTATAACCGAGGGAGATCACAACACAAAAGACATGGTAAATCTTATTACCAGGCTAACTCTGCACAACAGGAGTTCCACGACGCCGATAATCAGAATAATGATAAAAAAGACTCCAATAGTGTAGCAAATTCCGCTTTCGATTTTGCTAGAGCATCTCAGTGTTCGCAATGCAAAACATTATTCGATCCAACCACAGTTTCTACTTTAAGCTGCGGTCACCCGCTTCCCGCTCTCCCTGCGTCAATCGCGCATAATGGAAGGGGTGCTCTTGTTTTCAATAGAGGCTTAATAGATGGTACTCCGGTATCAATTCTTTTCGATTCGGGGTGCACTACCATCGGAGTGAGGCAATCACTCGTAATCCTTCTCGAGCTACAGGCGATGTAGTCAAATGTGTAACATTTGGTGGCACATTGGAGAAGTACTCCACTGCCATTATCAATATTGCTACGCCTTTCTTTACAGGAGAGGTGCAAGCATGTCTCTTGCCGAATCCGATCGCTGATCTTATCATCGGTCGCATTCATGGAGTGAAAGAATGCACTCCACAGCAAATTTCTAATTGGGAAAATGTTAATATGCAATCTGCTAATGCAGTAATCACTAGGGCTCAAGCTCTTAATATGCCGCAATCTTCACATTCTGAAGATAATGATGGGCAGATCCAAGATGATCCCTTGGAGATTTCCCATGATTCTTTTATAAAACAGCAGGAAGATGATCCTACTCTAAAGAAATTCTTTACTCTGGCAACAAAAGGTGATCCGAATAAGGATACAAGTCGTAAATCTTGGATTACGATGAAGAATGGCGTACTTGTACGTATGGTACAAGACTCCGCTAAGTCCATTCATTCTCAAATCCTTGTGCCTAAAAATATGAGAGTTAAAATCTTACAGCACGCTCATGATTCGCAGTGTGCTGGACATATGGGTTTTTCCCGTACTAAAGCTAGAGTTCTTCAATCTTTCTTTTGGCCTGCTGTGAATAAGGACATACGAATCTATTGTCGATCTTGTAAAGTATGTCAAGAGATTAAATCCAGAGGTCCACGCCATGATGCACCTATTCAGGCTGCAGACATTCCCATTCGACCATTTCAAAAAATGGCGATAGACATCATTGGTCCATTTAAGATAAAGTCTGCTAGAGGACACCAATTTATTTTGACGTGTGTTGATATGTGCACACGTTGGCCGGAGGCTGTTCCTCTAAAGAGCATAACTACTGCTGATGTCGCAGATGCTCTTTGGTTAATATTTTCTCGTCTGGGATTTCCAGCAGAAATATTATCCGACCATGGTACCCAACTAATATCGGATACCATGTCTCAAGTAATGTCGACTCTTAAGATAGAGAGATCGCTGAGTAGTATTTATCATCCTATGTCCAATGGGATGGTGGAACGTCTGAATAGAACTCTGAAAAACCTACTAGGTAAGATAACAGAAGATCATCCACAGGATTGGGATAGGGTTTTACCCGCGGCTCTCTTTGCATATAGAGAGGTCGCCAACGAACATACAGGATTTTCTCCCTTTGAACTTGTCTTTGGCGCGAAACCGCGAGGTCCTATGTCCTTACTTCATGATCTTATAACTGCTGATAATATTGTCGATGACACAAAATCCTCTTATGAATATGTCATCGCACTTAGACACAAGATTATTGAAGCATGCAAATTGGCAACTGCTTCTTCTGAATTTGCGAAACAGAAGGCAAGGGAATTTGCCAATAAAAAGAGATGCTTGCGACAACTTTGTCCAGGTGACAAAGCATTCGTCTTGCTACCTTGTAGGGAAAATAGACTTCTTATTTCTTGGAAAGGTCCGTACGATATAATATCAAAAGTTTCCGATGTTGACTATATCGTCGATATTGACGGGAAGCGTAAAACCTTCCACATCAACATGCTCACGGAATTCCATGAACGTCCGGATTATTTACAACCTGTTTTCCAGGCAACTGACGATTTTCTAGTCCAACATGGACAGTACTCATCTCTGTCAGTAATACAGGATGAGGAAACGAGTTTCTCGGATGTAAATTTACCTTTTCCAATGATTCCTCTTCACTCTAATGAATCATGGAAAGATGTTGCAATTTCTCCCGAATTATCTCCAGGAGAGCAGAAACAAGTTTCTACTATGTTAGAACAATTTCAGGATGTCCTTACTGACATTCCTGGTCAAACTGATGTCATTCAACATGACATTATTCTTACCGACCATAGTCCTATAAGAGTCAGACCGTATCCTATCCCGATACATTTTCAAGCACAGGTAGAGAAAGAGTTGGATGAGATGATAGAGTTAAAAATTATTGAACCATCCACATCAGCATATTCTTCGCCGATGGTTATTGTACGAAAAAAAGACAATAACATACGTCTTTGCGTGGATTATCGCAAATTGAACCAAGTGACTAAATTTGATGCTGAACCTATGCCTTTACTAGAAGAGCTACTTACGAGACTATCGAATTCTCATTTCTTTACTAAACTCGATTTGTCTAAGGGATATTGGCAAGTTCCATTATCCGAACACGCAAAACCGTTTACTGCTTTTTCGACGCCTAGGGGTCTATTCCAATGGAATTTCATGCCTTTCGGTCTTATGAACGCCCCTGCAACATTCGTACGCATGATGCGTCGAATCCTATCTCATCGCTCAGATGTCATTGCGTATCTTGATGACATCTGTCTTTTCAGTGATACTTGGAACGATCACTATAATGGGATAAATGAACTATTGTCTATCTTACGCGAGCATAACCTGACAGCGAAACCATCGAAAGCATGTATTGGTTTTAGCGAAATATCTTTCTTAGGACACCGTGTTGGTCATGGGTTCCTAAAAACAGAAGACCATAATACAAGTAAGATACTTAACATTTCTATTCCTAAGACTAAAAAGCAAGTGCGAAGTCTCTTAGGTCTAATACAATTTTATGGACGATTCATCCCGAATCTGTCCTCCATTATGTCACCTCTTTCTTCCTTGCTAAAGAAAGGGTCTCCTAATGTAGTCCATTGGACTCAAGAATGTCAATCCTCTTTGGATAAGGTTAAAACTATGTTTTCTACTTCACCTATCCTAGTATTGCCTTCTAAGGACAAGACATTTATTCTTCGTAGTGACGCTTCATCCACCGGGATTGGAGCAGCACTAATGCAAGAGTACTCTGGAACTCTGCATCCTGTGATGTATATTTCTCGGAAATTAAATGCCGCAGAGAAGAATTACTCGGTCCTAGACCGTGAATTATTGGCTATGGTTTGGTCAATCCTTAAACTGCAAAGATTTCTTCTTGGCGCGCATTTCATTGTGGAAACTGACCAGAAAGCTCTTACAGCTATTCAGAGTAAAAATCTGAAGAGCGCGAGATCAACGCGATACGCGATTGCTCTACAGCCATTTCATTTTTCGGTGCGAGCTATCCGTGGGTCAGAAAATGTGATGGCAGATATTTTGTCTAGATGCCCACATGATTCATAACTGTTATACAACTTTGATACAGTTGTTTCTATGTTGAAATGTGTACACATATGTAATATATCATATATTGATTGTAACACTACTTAGCGGTTCATTGATATTTATTCACCGCTGATCTTTCAATGTTTTTTTCGTCTTTGATGATCATGATGTTAAGATATCTTAGATGAAATTTATGTATAAAAACTAATATAGAAATTGTGTCATTGCTAATATTGTAGTATGCGTTGGTGACACCTCTCTGGAAATATTTATACTTAGAGAAATACTTTCTCTAAGGTCATAAAATTTATGCTTATCATCTGCGCATTGTTATTGGTGCGTTGTGAGCCTGTTGTATGTTGCTCCTAGATGTATTTCAAAAAAAAAAATGTACCATTTTTTTTTCCCGAGGGGTGTGGTAATCTGTTGCGTGCATATTTTGACGCACATATTACAAAAATCGATATGGCTATTTAATATGGAAAAGATATAGACATTCATTCATTTGTGTATGAAAATGCTGTCTATGGGGAAGGCTAGATAATCCATAATTGTTTTACCCTTTTGATTATAGGAGTAATCGTTCTTGATATTAATTCGGCGCATGGATATGACACCCATGTCCGTACCTATTTCTTAGGGCCAGAAAATAGATTAATTTGCTTATTATGTTTATGGCCTGAATTCATATGTATTACATATTATTAGTACAAGTAGAATCAGTCCTATATTGTATATTTTGGATGGGTAGGCAGGACTATATTCTTGTTACACCGCTCTAGCGGAAGTAGGAGTTGTCTTGTCTAGTCGTGATGAGTTCCGATGTACCGTGACAATGGCGGGTACGCATTTTTCCAGGGCTGGTACATTCTTCAGTAAAAAATGATTTACGAAGTGGTTTTTCTTCTATAGGAGATTGTGTCTTTACTAGAGTTGTGTTAGAGACTTTCCTAATGTACGGTACCATGTATGATTCGGACTCCAGGTAATTCCAGTCCCTGTTTTGATGATCTCAGGTCGGTTAGGCCTAGCTGGAATTTTGTGCTTCGTAACGCTAGGGTCAAGTTTGTATCGACGGAGATGACGGGCTCCATACTGTAATTATGTCTACGTGAGGTAACTAGATTACGGTAGATCTGTATGGAGGAACTTTATGAAATTATGCATCTATATTGCAAAGTAACTTTGGCTTATATATATATCCTCCTGTGAGCGAGTGAGCGACAACTCAGGAAGGCGGCCATATTACATTCCTGTCATCGTATTTTTGAATCACTGTCCAAAGAACGGGGCATGTATCTTATTATTCGGGCAGTGGCAAGGAGATCTCAATTTTGATAGAAACCCCTTCCATGGTTTCATAATATATATATAAACTGTGAACTTAAAGCAACTTTAGTGACTTTCCGATCCGCCTTCACTGACGCGCTTAGTCAGATAGGGGATGCGGCCATTATGTATCATGACATTGGAAGATATTGATGTACTACCTATTATTTATGAATGTGTCATGACATGGGATCTACTATGTATGCCTGCAAATTGATGTGTCAACCTGTATCCATGATTTACTCGTATGTCCCAGTGTGTGCGTCTAAATAAACGGTGTAAACAAAGATTCCAGCAGTTTGCATTGGTGCCTGGTAGACACAAGTGAATGAGTGATTAGATTGGTCAGAACACGAACAGTACACCATTCGCGTTAATCACACTCTACACTTCTACTCCATATCTACACCATCCTGCGTCGGTTGAAGTGACCAAGTTTAGGGCCTGCTTCCCCTGGAGCCTTAGAGGGAAACTACTGTTTACAACTGCCTTTGCCTTCCCTAACTCAGGACTAGGGTGAGTTACCCATTTACAGCTGGGTAGACTGGAGCATGCCTGATCTCAACAGCTCTGTACACATCTTTACAGAAGAAAAAGAACACACCACCCTTCTTTACAGACTGACACTTTACAGTGGACAAGAAACTTTACAGTAGCCTGTTAAGAACGTGGACTGATGAAAAGGCAGAGGAAAATATTACATCATCATACCAATATGTGAATGAGCTGACAACTCGTTTAAAAACTGGCTGGAAACTTGCCAATGAAAATTTGAGACAAGCCAGGAAAAAGCATGCTGCCTATTATAACAAGAAAGCAAAAGACAGAGATTTGGCTGTGGGAGAGAAGGTACTGCTTCTTCTACCCGGTAGCCAGAATAAGTTGCAAATTGGATGGCAAGGTCCATATACAGTTCTAGTGAAGATGTCTAGAACAAATTATAAGATATATAAGAAGGGGAAAGAAAAAATCTATCATGTGAATCTCCTGAAGAAATATTTGGAAAGAGAAAATCAGGAAGAGACACATTTGCTGACCTTGTCTATTGCAGTGGAGATGAAAAAAGAACCACTTTCATCATTTGAATATCCATTACACCCCTGTGAGACCGCTGCACAGGTGAAAATCAGTACACATTTAACGAAAAATCAGAAGGAGAGAGTGCAACAGGTTCTAGATGATCATACAGAGGTGCTAACGGACCGTCCGGGGCATACAAACTTATTGGAATATGATATGAAACTTATAGACCCAACACCAGTCTGTATGAAAGCCTATTCGATTCCTTTCGCTAAGGAGAAAGCTTTGAAGGAAGAGATAGACTATTTGTTGAAGGAAGGAATTATTTCACACAGTGAATCTCAGTATAGTTCCAGTGTGGTTCTATTGAGAAAGCCCTCTGGAGAACATAGACTCTGTATAGATTACAGGAGACTGAATGCTATCACAGAAGGTCAAGTGGATCCATTGCCGGATACAAATCAGCTGTTTGCCAGGCTGAATAAAGCTAAATATTTCTCAAAGGTGGATTTGAGCAAAGGCTACTATCAGATTCCAGTAAAGCCTGAGGTTAGACCTTATCTAGCTTTTAGTACCTCAGAGGGACACTATGAATTTAACAGATTGCCATTTGGATTGAAAAATGCGCCCAATGTCTTCTCTAGAATGATGAGAAAATTGTTGGATCCCCTGAATAATCCATGCATCACAAACTTCATGTATGATATCCTCGTAGCGACAGAAACGTTTGAGGAACACATTAACTCTCTGAACATGTTGTTTGATCGACTTAGAGAAGCGAATTTGACAGCCCGACCAACCAAATGTTGCGTTGGATGTAAAGAATTAGAATTCTTGGGACACACAGTACATCAGGGAAACATGACCCCTGACCCCAAGAACCTAGAGAAACTGAAAAAGCACCGAGGCCATAAACAAAGAAAGACGTGAGATCTTTTGTTTCATTATGTGGTTTCTACCAAAAGTATATCAAAACCTTTAACTCCATATGTGCACCGTTAACTGATTTGACACGCAAAGGAAATCCAGATCGAATTACCTGGACAGCACAGTGTGAATTAGCATACCAAGAATTAAAGGAAAAGCTCACACGCAAACCTATTTTGAAATTACCTGACTTAAGTCAAGAATTCATTGTGAGAACGGATGCTAGTAATCTATGGTTGGGTGCCACCCTGTTACAGAAGTCAGATTCACTGGATGGGGAATTAACCCCAGTGGCATATGCTAGTCGTAAGTTGAATACAGCTGAAAAAAATTATTTAACTAGTGAAAAAGAATGTCTCGCAGTGATATGGGCGATCAAGAAATTCAATATTTATCTGTATAGGAAGGCATTCAAGTTACAAACAGATCACAAACCCCTGGCTTTTCTAGCGCAAGCCAGGCATGAAAATGCTAGGTTACTACGCTGGTCATTGCTGTTACAGCCATATCAGTTCAGTATAGAATATATTTCTGGAAAATCTAACCTAGGTGCTGATTTTCTAAGCCGCCATCCGTGCGATGAGGCTCAAGGTAATTACAAGGCATAGATAGAAATTTATCTATGTATATATAGAATTGGGGACTGACATATGATGTCTGTTTTAAGTGGGGAGAATTGTGGTGAAAAATTCTAATACCCATATATAAATTAGAACATAAATGTAAAGCAGAAAACAAATATAAGAAAGAAAGAAGAATGGAGCAAAACCAATGCTTTCCCAATAGCGCAAAAGCCTGAGATTAATAATGCCGGAAGGAATGAACGCAAAATCTCTGCTTTCCCTGCTGCATTCTTCAAATAATTGTATCGCCACACCCCCTATAAAATATGTACTGTATTTTCTCAATGACCTAGATACTAAAACAAACATTAGTGTAATTACACGCACAAGGTTAACTTAGAAAGACAGACGGACGAACTAAGAGAGAGAGAGATGCACTGAGGGACACATGCAGTTATGCCGCTTGCTGTGTGTCGCTGTGTAAGCCATCTCGCACGCCTTTTGCATGACCTGATTTTCAAATAAACAGTGATGGAAAAACTAACGACATGACATTAGGTTTCGAAAAGGAGCCGCGCTAGCGTAGTGGTTACAACACCGCTCTGGCGACCGGGTGATTCAGGATCAAACCCGGGCGACGGCATTTGAGGATTTTTCGTCGACCGGGATTTGGACTGGATTAACTCGAGACCTGGCGAGGACATTTGAAGAAGTGTCGTTGACCAGGGACTGGCGCCTCCTGAGCCGACCCAGCTCTAATGGGTACCTCCGAAAACGGCGAGTATCTGCCTGAATGGCGAGGGACACTTGTCTCTGTACAAGAAAATAGGATACTCACGTAAAAATCAATGTCAGGTTAGACATTAAAAATAACCTGAGATTTCGCCTCGAGTATTAGCGGGCGTACGAAAAAAAAAAAAAAAAAAAAAAAGGTTTCGAAAACAGGTTTAATTCTTATTAGGAAACATGACATTCCCCTGTTTTACATCTGATTCCTGACTTTATACTGATAGTACAGTTAAAAAGATGCGGACAGATGATAGTTAAAAATAAACAACTAAGATCGAAAAAAGACAGTATTTTTAAATAAGCCATTTAGTCACATGATAATTGTATATTCGGGTTTCTGAAGACTTGTGGACAAAGAATATGTAATTGGTTGTTTAAATAGTCCATTAGATAATTAAATATTGGTAATAAAACATATAGAGAACAGAGATACTGTCATGTCGAGTCATATCTGCTTGGATGGAATGGCATGATTTTTTTGAAAACACGTAGGTGAAAGAAGGCTAAAATAATACGAAGTAGGGGATTGGCTTGATTTTGAAGGAAGCCGAGGTATGATTGGCTAACTTAGATATACGAATCTAGTTGTTGATAGTAACACATAGTAGTGTGAGATTTTTTTTTTAAAGTTAATTCAAAAATAAAGATAGGCTTAGTCCGATTGGCCAAGGCATGTGACCTTAACGAAAGAGTACGCTGCTCGTTGCCATTTAAAAAAAAATATTCATAAGAGCAGGAAGCGGTGACAGACTTGTGCTGTGTTTTATAAGATATAACTACAGAAATCAGTCTGGGACAGTGGGCAGATCTAAAAGTGTGCCATATTCAAATGCCTTATTCATCGTAACCTGTGTAGATTTCCTTTACATGTGGTAAGATTGATTTTATTGACTTTTTTGATTTGAAAAAGGGTTGTGTATAAGAAAAGGCCATGACAAAAGGTTGTAATTAAATGGTTCCATAGCAGACTTAGGCATGGCCTGGTTGTTGATGCATTATACTATGGACCATTTAAGAAAGTTAGAACTACAGGAATATATATGATGATCATGCAGAAACATTACACCCATCTTATTGCATGGTGAAGTATTGCAGGAATGGAAGAGGCGTAGCCTCCATTAGGGAAAAATAAAAGAAAACTGGTACCATTTGTTCCATCACATGAAAGTGGAGAAGCTAGGTTGTCAGAAGAGCTGACCATGTTCTTTTGTGAAATATATGTTTACAGGTAAATTTGTAGGAATTAGTTTGATATTAAGACAGAACCATAACTTGCTTTGACAGGGGTTCCTGCTGGTACTTGTATGATGCTGATACTGAATGATAGAGCAGTTCAGCACTAGATCAAGGAGTCTCTGACACCTGCTGTTATAAAAGAGGCCTAAGACCAGAGGATTGTGAAGCGTTTGGCCAAACTGACTGCAATTGCTGCGATTCCAGGGCTCAGATAAGTGATATCTGGCCTGGAACAACTTATTACTATTCCTGAAAGATCTCCTGTATTGAATTAAAACATTCCTCCAAAAAGAATAACAGAGACCATATTATTAAAACTAAAGAACGTTGGGATGATGACAAACCCCAAGCTGCTTCATAATACCAGTAATTAGATATATTAAAGAATATCCATTTGAAAATTGTACCCATGTACTATAGACATACTGTCTATTGCATGTAAATATTTTAATATATATTTGTAATTATATTATGCAATCAAATTGATTATCATTGACTAAAGTCCTGACCAAAACAATATTTAGGCTCAGGACCAATAAAGTTTAACAGAAAATTTTTCATTATAAAATTTAACAGCTGGAGTTAGTTGAGTTTATCTTAGGATTTAATATTTGTTTGTATATGTTTGGTACTGAGATTATTCCACAACACTTTTACAATACCCTAGACACTTAACGAAGCTATTATTCACATTGATCAAGAATAAGTCTGATTGAGATCGAAATGTGGTAGCAAGTAAGGTCTTCTGTATACACACCAAACTTATTATCTTCAGAAACCTTCACAGCTGATCTCATTCAGTACACTAGGTCCCCTATCCCCATATTTATACCTCATAAACTCACCACAAGATCGACAACGGAAGATTCTTGCCTTGACCAGGAGCGGTTACTTCCTGAACTGATGTGGAAACGTGCTCCTCACCACAGAGACGAATCTACGGAAAAGCAGCATCTGCACATCAGCATTTTGGCAAGTCCCATTGTTAACAGGCCATACACAATCGAACTCTATTTTGATAGATTCATCAAGCCTAAGGACTTTTCGGTGAAGAAACCTAATTATTTTTTCATAATCACCAGTCATATTTATTTACAAGCGTTAAAGTAATTGATAATTAAATTTGTATATGTTGATTTTGACAAATTCATAGTTGAATTAATCATTACAGAGAGAAAGGCATACGTATGACTCAGAACCTCATATATATATATATATATATATATATATATATATATATATATATATATATATATATATATATATATATATATCTATATATATATATATATATATATATATATATATATATATATATATATATATATATATATATATATATATATCCCCCGTGTAACTACCGGGAGTCTCTCATGGGGCAAAGAAAGAATAGAGCTTCTGCACCATTAAGCATGTCGTACGAGGCCACTAATATGAGCTTGTTCAAGGGACTAGCAACCTCATCATATGAAAACAAAATTCCCACTGAAACGACTGCAGCAAGAGCATGGGACTGCTTGGTGCAGGCTTCCTCCAAGGAGACAGCTGTAAAAGTGGCTCTATGCTCAGCAAGGAGCGGAAAAGAAAAGGCTGATAGCCCCATATTAGATACCGACATAGCGGAGTGAAGTGTTAGAGACTTCAGTATACTAGGTCCAGCAACGAGAGGTCAGGTGACCAGTTTCCTTTCTCGCTGCCTTTCCTTCCCTAACTCAAGATCAAATTCAAGTACTTATTTACAGCTAGGTAGACTGGAGCATGTAGAAAGCGTGAATCGAACCCGGGATTTTTTGCCGCGAAAGACCAGCTTTCTAATCACTCTGTCAATCGGATAAATATTATTTCGTGAAATGACATAGTGACAAATATCGAGGGGCTGTCTTGTGCTGGCTTTCAAAGTATGTATACACTACTTAAGAAGAGCAGACTATGCTGGTTTGGCCACGTCCACCGCATGGAAGATGATCGTATCCCTTAAGATATCTTCTACAGACAACCGGCAGATGGCAAAAGAACGGATGGGCGACCGCAGCTGAGGTTCAAAGATGTGTGTAAGAGAGACATAAAGGCACAGGACATAAATCCAGCAACTTGGGAGGATGAAGCTGTCGATCGCTCAAAGTGGCGACGCTCCATACGACGTCACCTGAGATTGGGCAAAAAGAAGCTCTCACAACAAGCAGGAGAGAAAAGATCACACCGCAAGGAACACAACGTAAAACAGCATCTGAGGGCTAACACCTCAGGGGCGCATTACCAAAGTCAGTCATGACAGCAGGGGCTATATATATATATATATATATATATATATATATATATATATATATATATATATATATATATATATATATATATATATATATATATATATATATATATATATATATATACACGGTATATTCTGTAGTTCCAAAGCAGACGCTGATGAATTTCACAGAAAAGTCCCATTAAAGGTACATTTAAATCGCATATTGGAACCACAGAATGTGAAGCTGGAAATCAAAGCCACAATAATTGAAGAAATTTAGTGAGAGTTTTGTAGCCTCACTACGGTAAATATATAAAACAATCTTGATCAAAAATTATTCAGCAAATGTTAAGAAAAAAAAAAATAATGTAATTTCGGGTTCGTAATGAGAGCCGCACCATTGGCTCGAGGGAGCCGCGCTATGGCCACCTTGGGAATAGAACTCACTCAGCTGCCAATAACAGCCAAACGTAATTAGATCTGGGTTAAAGTCGAGGACCGGCCGATCAAAAAAAGATACAAATACATGGTTTCAAAAGAAACGCAACCCATTTTTTTTTCTTTTCGAGTTTTGCTTGGTTTTGGCGAAGGGCTCTCCGTTAAACCTCGAAACAAAGTCTGTCGGCTATATTAAGGCTCATGTCCAAGTGTAGAGCGCAACACTTAGGCAATGTATTTATTGTTAAAAACCACTGCTTTTTCTATTCATGAACCCGAAGTACAAAGAAAAGTGTTAACACTTCAAAACATAATACTCAATGTTGAATAATACAACAGGAATCAAAATCACTAAACCACCATCAGCGAAGTTTTAACAGGAATATTGTGCAGACGCTACTATACCGAACAAGTGAAGCATTAAATGTCCCTACGACAAATTTAATAAAACTCTGAATGTTGTCTCCCTTGCATTATTGATCTTTACCTCCCCTAACATTTTGAATTTCGCCAATATGCGTGCATTGCCTTCAGGCTACGTTTTTTAAACACTTTGTAGTGACAACGGAAGACTAAGACATGGTACTTGCGCATACTTTGTGGGCAATAACCGCGATTTTACTTTGTGAGAAGATTGATACAAAATATGGAAGAAAAATTGAACAATCGTAAACTAATGACCAATAAACTTAATTATTTTTATTTTTAATTTTTTTTTTTGTTTACTTTTTCTTTCGACTATTGCCTTCAAGCTTAGAAGGGAGTTGAAGGTTGCGTACTTGAGCCAAGCGTCATGTTGTGAGCCCCTATTGTAGTAAGATGTTTGTGATGTCTTTCCATCTGCCTACTGTTCTCCCTCTTCTCTTCCCCCCCCCCCCCTCCCCCCGCGCCCACCCCCTGAAACCAGATCTTCTACTTATTTAGGCACGTTGGTAATTTATCTGGCTCAATTTTCATCAGCCGGACAAACCATTTGATTTTCTGTGTCTCTATATACTTAATGCAGGATTTAGTTCCTACAATTTTAAGGTTGTATCATTTCTCATTCTGTCTCTCCTGGCAACATTAACGACTTTTCTTAAGCATCTCATTTCAAAGGATGTCATGTTCATCTCGTGTGATTTGCCTATGGACTATGTTTGACAATGACAGCAAAGAGTTGGTAAGAACATATTTATCAGCTGCCGTTTAGTTTCAGTACTGATATTCTGATGTTTGAATAGTGGTGACATTTTGTTAAGTCACTATACTGGCTTTTCGGCACTTTATTTCAATGTCGAGTTAATGAATGATTCAAGCAGTGGTATGTCTTGGCAAAAACATCCAGGTGGTGCCAGGGATATTCGTAAGTTCTCTAGCTGTGCTGAAAATGAATGATCATCACGCTGTCCTGGCATCTCTTCATATTTAATGTGCTCTGAGATTTCAATTTTACTGCTAATGCTGCCGTCTATCTGTCATGTAATTACCGGAGGGGGGGGGGGGGTCTTATTGGAAACATAGAAAGAATAGGCCTACTTCTACTGTATCCTCATGCATGTCGTATGAGCAAAATAATATGAGGTTGTGCATGGGGCTGGCTTACTTATCAAGTACAATAAATTGCGACAGAAACCCTCTCGCTTAGGAGCACATGAATGGTGCAGGCTTCCTGCAAGAGGACCAGCTACATTGATAGCTCCGTGCTCCATAAGGACCGAATAGGGAATGATGAGAATGATGAGGATGATGATTGATTATGATGATGCTGGCAACAAGCGGTACATCAGCCTGACATCTGTAAAACCAACCCAAACATTCTTTCATCATATGTAATTAGCAGCTCAGCTGGTGTTGCGCCAATGGGAATACACTTCTGTGGTTTATGGCTAGACGATTATTTTCCTCCTGAATAAACATTTGGCCCGGCAGAAAATGAGTTTTGTCCGCTGTATCCGCTACTATTTACTATCCGACCACTGCTCTTAAATACCACGAGTTCAGTTTTAATTCCAAATTAAATTTACTCGAGAGCCCTAGTAATTTAAAATGTACATGAAAGACATTATCTACCAGAAGGAACAAATGCGCACAAGCAAAAAATACAACGTTGCACTTTTGAAAAAAATTTTCAGGAAAATTCGAGAGTTAAAAATATTTTGGCGTTTTCATTTGGCCGCTTTAAAAAATTAATTTCCAGCTTAATTGAAACCGGCTTGGAAGTCCTGGCCAGGCTTATCGAATGAATGGAAGCGTCATCAGCAGGTAGGAGGGAAAGTAAAATTAGTTTCAGAAAAATTTACAGGAATTTACAGCTGTTACATCCCGCCAGGACAAGTCAAGTGTTAAATTGAGGATCCTTTCAGCGTGGAAGGAATTAATTTAGAGTTGGAAATGTGCTAGTTGCGACATTGTGTCCTGACCTTTTCACTTGCCAGAATATATTTCTATTTCCGCAAGTGATCTGGCCGTGGAAACAAACGCTATTGGTAAATGCTCTTCTTTCTCTCTCTCTTCCCCCCCCCCATTCCCCCACCCCCACCCCTTTTTTCCCTTGGGAGTTTAGACTCAAAATGTAATGCAAGACCTCTTTTTTCGTTTCCTTCTTCTGGCTTGTTGTCAGTCCGTCCGTCCGTCTGTCCGTTTTCTGTGCGTCCGTTTGTCCGAAAGTTCGTCTGACTTTCAGTTCTTCTCACTTTTTGTCCGTCCGTATCTACAAATTTTCCTGTTGTCTATCTGTTATTCTGTCCGTCTCTTCATATGTATATATCTCTGATTCTACGCATGTCCTTCTCTCTATACGCCAGTTCGTCTGTCTGTCTGTTGTTGTGTCTATCCGTTTGTCTGTCAGTTCGTCTGACTTTCTATTGTTATTTCTGTCCGTCTGACCGTCAGTTCGTCTGTCTGTTGTGACTGTGTTTTTGTCCGTCAGTTCGTCTGACTTTCTGTTCTTTTTTGTCTATGTTTCTCGTTGTTTATCTGTCATTCTGTCCGTCTCTTCATTTGTATATATCTCCTATTCTTCGCACGTCATTCCCTCTATACACCAGTTCGTTTGTATGCCTGTTATTGTGTCTGTCAGTTTATCCGTCAGTTCCTCAGACTTTCAATTCTTTTATATTTTTTGTCCGTTTGCATGTCAGGTTTCCTCGCTGTTTATCCGCCATTCTGTCCGTCTTTTCATCTGAATATATCTCTGATTCTCCGCACGTCCTTCCCTCTATACGTCAGTCCGTCTGTCTGTACAATGGCCTCCCCAACATTCACATACAGAAAGGAGTGTTACTCACTGGGCCAGACAGGAGGTAGTGATAATTATATCTGTTCATCCCGACATCAACAAGCTGAAATGGGAAAGTTGCAGAAAAAAATACTTAACATGGAGAAACCGAAACAGGATTACAAGGTTAACGTAACATAATTACAAGGTAACAGAATAAGCGCACAACATCCAATCCTTTTTAAAACAACATTTAAAAAAGAAATAAATAGCGCCAAGTTTTAAATGGCTTTTAAGCGAATAGAAACTGGAGGAAATATTTACAATTTTTTATACAATAAATTAAAAGAGATAAAAATAGTCCCAAAGAAGCTATTGCTGTAGAGAAGTGAAGTGTTGTAGACTTCTTTATATTAGGTCTGAGCTTTATGACGTGAGCGTGACCTGTTCTCTTCCTAGAAGCCTTTGTTTTCTCTAGTTAAAGAGCATATTAGGACACCCACTTATAGCTGGGTAGACTTGACGTAACGCTACTAGGTTCCGAACGCGGAACCCAGTAACTTTGACGCGAGAAGTAGGCTCTCTATGTAACAATAGTTACTGTTTTTTGAAAGACTGGATAATAATGGACATAAGCCTTTCTTATAAAACACATTTTCGTTGTACCATCAGATAGTTGAAAGGAACAAGAGTGGGTCATATTCTTCGAAATCATCCTAATAAGTCGCCCACCTCGTTAGGGTTAGGATTAAGGTTAGGGTTTAGGGTTAGGCTTAGAATTTCTAAACTTAGTCATAACAAGTACTCCTGCAACATAATTTGTTTCGCTCTCTTTTCCTCTCCGGCAGTATTGGTATTTTCGAGTCATTGTTTACACTTCTTCCTGTAATAATTCGTCTTGTCTGTTTACCTGACCATCCCTGCTGAGAGAGTAGACAGGTGATGCAATATTGACCGACAGTCATGTTGGTAAATTCTCGTGTACCAAACCTGGGCGCGCCGAAGTAAGACGAAGTTTGTCCAGCGAGCTTATCTAGCGCTGATATGGCTATTGTGATTTCCTAATTTCTCTCGTGGAGAGAGCACAACCCAGCTGGTCACACGATGAATTTTCGTTTGCAAAGGTACAGGGCAGTAAATTATCCAGGTGGTGACATATTGTAGAAAAAAACCCTGAAAACGACGGAAATGTTGTAATCGCTTCAGGACAGAATTGTTACAAAGACAATTATTTGTGATAATGTAAGAAGTTATAGTGAAGAATTGACGGAAATACCAACTCCTTATACGGAAAAAAACCGTTTGAAATTTACAAACGTATGAGTCATGCAGAAAATTCCACGAGGAAGTTAACATAGCACGCTTGTCTGAATACAATTAGCTGGGCAATTCTAGATGTTATAAACAACACTTATGATTGGAGCCTGGTCAGATTGTAATAACCACGTGCGTGGGACGAAAGTTGCAATATAATCTGTAACTATTGTCGGGTTTAGAGGACTGTGAAATTCACCTCGTGACGAAGATAACGAGCTAGTCAGAGTAGGAATAAGATCAGAATTTCATTTATCGGATTGGGCTATGTTTGAGCATCTTGTGGACTTATATCCCAGACAAACGCTACCTATATTAACACGGAAAAGCCGAAATCCTAGGAATTTGAAAACACAAAGTCAGCGTGGGAGCCTAGTGTAAAGTAATACCACAGACCGCGTGTAAAAGACATCTTAAACAAGTTGCCTTAACTATTTCTCTGAGCCAGGAGTCAATATTCCCAAAGAGAATTTAGTTCGGTGGTACCAATTGACGGTACTATCTCTGGAACAACGTGTGTGGCATAAGTGGCCTGCTGTCAACGCTAGACATCATCATCAGACGGGTCTTGAAGACGCTGGACCAGCTTTGTGATTACTCCCTGATATTTCTTGAAACGTGTCACAACCTCCAGACTTAACCAGTGACATGAGTGAAACAGTCCATAACCTGCAAAGAACCAACCATCGGCTGGAGCAGAAACCAACAAACTTACTTGCAGCTAAATACAAACTTAAAAGCTGCCAAGTGAACTGTCAGACAATTCCCTCAGTATACATAACATCACCCTGTGATGATTACTTTAAAAAAAAAGAATTATTCATTTTACACTGTTAAATATAATTGATTATTAAATTTGTTATTTATATATATATATACAAATTTATATTTCATTTAATCCTTTGAGTGTACTGTACCTGTATGTCTTAGTCACCTTAAATACACATAAAACAGAGCTGCTAAATTAAGATTTCACTGAATTAAATCAGTTGTTGAGCTTGAACGAGCTAAATCATACATAATAATTCTTCATAAGATATGTCGGGCAGATAATAATTGCTCAGTCCAATTCAGCATTGTTATTGATTTCTGAATTATCTTATGAAAATTCCCTCGAGGTAGAAGCGTCATCATCCTTCTATTTGTATCTCTGCCAAGAGTAATCTTGTGCGAAGGTAGATACCTTTGAAGACCCACATTAGATACTCTAAGCTTTGGCCATTGTTGGACCATCACTTCAGAGCAAAGGGGAGGCAACCCGTGACAACCCCTTATTTCTGGGTCTCTAAATTATTTGTTGAGGCCTTATCGAACACACGACCCACTATTCTTCAATCCAACCTCAACAGACGTATAAGAATCATCATATTTCATCCACAATGGAGCATAGGCCTTCAAACAAACATGCTCAAACTTCATGTACCGTGTCATCCGGTCTTATCATTTCTTCTTCACCCCCTTCATGTTTGTCTCCAGTTCTCTTCTCGCTGTGTTTTTTGGTCTCCCTCGACGTCTCTTACCCGAATGATTCCAGAACCAGGACTGCCTTGCAATGTTATCATTAGGTTTCCTCATTGTGCGTCCTATCCATCGCCAGCGTCTTCTACTCATCGCTTGTTGCACTGGCACTTATCTGGTTCTTGTCGTCAGCTCCACAACAGCGATCCTGTCATACCACTTCAGTCCTTCTATTCTACACAAACACCCGTTTGTGAAAGTTTGTAGCGGTTAGGTTGATGCATTTGTTGTTCTCCATGTTTCAGATCCATACAACAGCATTGACTTACATTGGAACTGAAAATTCTAATTGTTGTGTTGGATCATATTTCTTTTGATCTCCATATATTTCTCAATGCAACGAAAGCTCCTCTAGCCTTATGTATTCTTATTTGTATATCCTTAACTGCCCCTCTAACTGTGTCCATATCTTGCTAAGGTATACTATAATTCTACATCTTGTAGTGGTGTTTCTTCTAGTACATTTGTGTTATAGTTTCCTGCATTTATTTTTCATTATCTTTGCTTTCTCCCTGTGTATTTTCAGACCCATATGCTGTGACTTCTCATCAAGCACCCATATAAAGTAAATTTAAGAAACACCTACAACGGAAAGCCACAGGACCTGGTTTAACACTGTCTGGTAGGTTTCTCTGCTGGACAGGTTTAGAATGATTCTCTTGGTGCCGCCTTTGGATGAGAATCTGTCCATGTGCCTCAAGAACTCGTGACAAGATGTCACATTCCTGATACGCCGTGCGTCGACAACTAGGGCCTGGTCCGACGATCTGAAAGCTTCATGAAGACGCTGCAGCTCCCACAGTGCTGGGAATTAGACAAAGCTACATTTAACAGCATGAGACGAATATTAACATATAAACAAATAACTCGCAAACTAAAACTGAGATCAAGTGGTACATACACTCTTGATTACTCTATGGTGTAGGAACATGGACAATAAATTTGAAGAAAGAATTGAGGCCTTTGAGGTGTGGATATAAGAAAATTGGGTTGCGTTTTATGGAAAGATAAGAAAACAAATAGAGATTCTAGAAAATATATGAATGACAGAAAATTCATAAAGGACATCGAAGTTAGACAGCTAAAATATTGTGGTCATTTAAAAAGAGATAACACATAGCTGGAGAATACATAATGAAAGGAAGTGTGAAAGGCAAACGTGCAAGGGGATGTCATGGCTATACGTGTGAAGATAACATCAACAGATGAACAGGAAAGAGTCTATAAGAGTGCACCATCAAGACAGAGACAGAAGACGTTGGAGATCCAGTGCAGCCAGTGGCGTATCCTGGTAATGCGAGCTAGGCGTGCTGCTACTTAAAATGAATATGTACGCCTACTATTTAACTTCTTCCCCTCTTAATTTAAAAACCAACTATATTCAATTAAGCAACGATAGTAATTAGGGGTATATGTCAATTATCTCCGAAATACTAATTAACTTACAACTTGAAACTCACTGTCACTGTAATAATCTGAATTCCCGGCAACTAACACAAATTAATCACAAAAAACACTGGACGGACACAGCCGATTTTTACAACTCGAGAGCTGCAAGACCACCGCACGCATGTTTGCATTGTATTGACGTATCTGGCCATGACCCGATTCACACAAACCAGTCTTTAGACGTGAATCCGAAACGTCCAGCACGCATTGTGATGGAATTACCCGAGAAACTTCGGGCGATTTCTACATCCAATAAAAACTGCACTATAAAACGCGTCTGTGAAATATACTCGTAGATTCTTTGCGGGAAAATCCGTTATCCTGATGCGTGCGGTCTGAAAGTAGAACATTAGAAGAGAAATATTTTATAGAATAATAAATTACATTTTTATTTTCCTTCGCGCATAGGTGTGCGCAGCACGCACAGCACACATAGAGAATACGCCACTGATTGCAGCCAACCTTCGATGTGGAGATGGCAGCTGATGATGATGACAAATGATGAGCAGGAATGGGTGTAATCAGAGATTGTCAGAGTGACAAGGGAAAAATCAAAACAAACCATTAAGTAGTTTCCCGATTTTCATTCAAGAGTACAGCAATTTAAATATAATACGTAGGACAAACCAAATAACGTTAGGCTTTCAAATGCACAGTTGACTTGAATAATCCATTTTAAACATATTTGTGAGCAACGAGCAATAACAGTGGCCACGCTAAGCGAACGGAGACTCCGCTGGGAATCGATTATTGTAGGCAGATTAGTTTTTAAATAATTAAAAATATTCCTGTTGCAGACACTGCCGAAGGGGAGTGAAGTGTTAGTGACTTACCTTTACCAGGTCTAGTGTTTTTATGACTAGCGTTACTAGCTGCGTTTGCCGTCCATAACTCAAGAGTAGAATTATGCATCCCTTTACAGGTGGGTGTCAAATAATTATTGTGGCGATCTCTTTTCCTCTCCGGCAGTATTTTGTTACATTTGTGTGTGTGTACAGAATTACTTGCAATTCCGTGGTCGGCCCATCTTTTTCTCTGCTATCAAGTAGATATTAGCTATTTTATTATCAATCTTACACTCCCTTCAGTGATAATTGATTATGTTAGCTTTGCGCTTCTTGGCTTTGCTAAGATTAAGACGCAGGTAAAACAAAGATGGGCCCGATCAATATTCGTGTAGTGAACGCGTATCATGTTTACCTAGGAGTGATCCGTGATAAATTATCGACCTGTCGGGATGCACTGGCCGGACAGGAATGACAAAATCATTTCCTGTATACCTTGTTACAAAGGCATTGCATTAGATGAAAGTAATATCTTATTTGTAAACATTACCGAGAGAGTGATCGGATGTTTTCATTCTATATCAATTTTTGACATTTATAAGCCAAACCGAGCACCGTACTGTTTTTTTCAGTTCGGCAAATCCAATCTCAGTGTCAAGGCCGTGGAGTTGTCACATTTACAAAAGACTTTTGCCACCCCCTTACGCGACGTCACAAATCTATTACCCACCCCGTCCCCTTTTTTGTCCTTATTTTTTGTAATCCTGAAAAAATACAACTTACTCGAATGTTTTTTTTTTTTTAAAGTTTTGTCTCCTTTTGGCGAGGCGCGTCCCGTTCAACCTAGTCGGTTATATTAGGGCGCATGTCCAAATATAAAAGACCCTGAAGTCTAGGGAATTGCTAATCATCATCATCATCATCATCATCATCATCATCATCATCATCATCATCATCAGCTTTCAAGTCCCTACCTAGCTATAAATGGGTACTTAACTTTGAGTTAGGGAAGGAAAAGACAGTGAGGAAGAAAACTGGTCTCCCCACCTCTCGATGCTGGACCTAGTATGGTGAAGTCTCTAACACTCCACTACTGCAATAAGTTACCGGATTTCGGGTTCAAAGCTTGGTAGTGTCACGCATCAGTCTAACCAGCTGTAAAAGGGTACCTGACTCTGATCTTGAGTTACAGAAGGCTACGGCAGCGACCTAGTATGGTGAAGTCTCTAACACTCCACTACCGCAATAAGTTACCGGGTTTCGGGTTCAAAGCTTCGTAGTGTCACGTATCAGTATAACCAGCTGTAAAAGGGTACCTGACTCTGATCTTGAGTTAGAGAAAGCAACGGCAGCGAGGAAGGGAACAGGCCACCCCACCTCATAAAGCTGGGACCCAGTACATCGAAGTCTATAACACTTCACTCCCCTACGGCAGAATCTGCTACGTGACTACCCTTACTGTTTAAATTAACGGCAGGCGTGTGCTTAAAAAAAATATATTTCTTGTCCTTATCCCCTGGTTGTAACTGTGGCTGACGAAGGGTAAAACCCGAAACGTCCCTTGTTTCCTGTGTACCGTTAACTTGTAGAACTGATTCAATACCGTTTTATTGGTTTCATCATCATCTCAACCCATAACCCGTCATGGGTCGTAGGGGTGCCATGGTGGAAGCATCAGCAGACAGGGTCCTCCACTGCTCTCTATTCTCAGCAATGCGTACAAGTGTGGAGAAGCCGTGTCCTGCCCATTCTTTGATGTTATCAGCCCAGGATTTTCTTTGCCTTCCTCTTCTCCGTTTACCTTCGACTGTTCCCTGGAGGATCGTTTTCGAAAGGGAGTCATGATGAGTTACATGCCCAAACCAGGCAAGCTTTCGACGTTTCACTATTGACAAAAGTGGTTCTTGATGGCCTGCATGGGTGTTTATCTTCTCTCTAACATAGACATTTGTTTTGTGCTCTTTATAGCAAATGCGCAAAATTCTTCTATAACATTTATGCTCGAAAGCCTGAATCCTTCGCTCCGTATCTGCAGTGAGTGTCCAGCCCTCACACCCATACAAGAGAATAGATAATACAAGTGATTTGTATAATTTGATCTTCACAGGAAAACTGATGTTACTTTTCCAGATCACATTCAACCTTGTCATGGCAGCTGAGGCCATCTCAAGTCTTGTCTTGATTTCTTTATTTGTTCTTCCATCACTACATATAGTGGACCCGAGATATTTAAAGGTGTTAACTTCTTCTAACGTTTGCCCATTTAACGTAATGTTGGTCGGAACATGTTTCTTATGGCTATTCACCAATATCTTGCTTTTTTCTATATTAATTTCCATCCCATATGTTCTTGTTACTTTCTCCAGTCTAGAGGTAAGGTCTTGAAGTTCTGATTCTGTTCCAGCTATCAGATCAATATCATCAGCAAAACGTAGATTACACAGAGGTCGGCCTCCAATCGATATGGTTGATTTATAATCGTAGAGAGCCTCCTGCATAATATGTTCTAGATAAATATTAAAGAGCACTGGTGACAGGATACATCCCTGGCGAACTCCTACAGTTGTTTTGAAAAATTCTCCAATGTCGTTGCTTGCAAAAACAGCACTGCTTGCGTCCTTGTATAGTGCTTCAATGATATCTATGATGTTGGTATCAAAATTGAATTTTCTCATTATTTGCCATAAGCCTTCATGCCAGACTCGATCGAAGGCTTTTGTGAAATCGATGAAGTTATGGTATAAATCATGTTGATGCTGGAGATGTTTTTCGATCAGTAATCTAATATTGAAGATTTGTTCTGAGGTACTTCTTTTTGGTCTAAAGCCAGCCTGTTCCTCTGACAAGATTTCTTCTGATTTCTGTTTTATTCTGTTCAAAAGTATCCTTAACATCACCTTACTTGGATGACTAATAAGGCTAATGGTTCTGTAGTTCTTTCACATTTTTAGATTTCCTTTTTTTGGAAGCGGTATTACTAATGACTGCTCCATTCTTTTGGCCATTTTTTGGTACTCCATATCTTCTGGCAAATTGCTGTCATGATTTTTACTATATCTGGTCCTTCATATTTCAAGAGCACTGCTGGGATATTATCCACACCCGGTGACTTCCCTCCTTTCATCGAACATATAGCCTCTTCCACTTCTTCCCGTAGTATTGCTGCATTTCCGAGTTCTCTGTTTTCGCACTTAATGTTGTTTAATATGCCTAAGTCAGTGTCAAGTTTACAGTTATATAATTATTTACAATATTCTGTCCACCTTCTCATTACAGCTGTTTTTTCATTGAGCAGAGCCCCATTGCTATCTTCTATGACAGTTACCCTGGGCTGTTGGGGTTTTGATAGTCTTCTTAATGTGTCAAAAGCTGCCTTGCTGTTACCTTTTATTAGCCCCGTATTAATGGACTCACATTGATCAGCTACCCATTTTTCTTTGGCCTGTTTCATTTTTTTTCTAGTATTTTTATTCACCATACTGTATTACCATGCTGCTTCAGGAACCTCTTTCTTAACCTTTTTCTATTCCCGCCGTGTATCACATAACTTCAGAATGTCATCTGTAACCCATGGTTATTGGTTTATATACTATTAAAAAAATACGGGGGTGTAGTGGATTTTGATGGTATTGTATGGTTGATGTCACCTAGTGTGATGTATGAGGTCAGTTGTGAAGGCTCCTGAGATAAATATAGATGTGAATTACAGAAGACCCTTCGTACTACCACTTACGACCTCACACATATCTTTTTTACTAATGAATGTGGCTACGTTAAAAGTCTAGGGTAATGATATGTACTGTGTTGTGGTAGAGTATACACACACACACACACACACACACACACACACACACACACACACACACACACACACACACACACACACACACACACACACACACACACACACACACACACACACACAGATATTAAGAAGTCTAATAATATTAATACAATTTATGACACACTGAACTAACTCAGGCTGTTTTAGTTTTACAAGTTAATCTTTTGATAAATCTATTTTGTTCTGAACCAAATGTTTAGTTGGTCAGAACATATGAAATATTATGGAGTCATAAATGGAATGCAAAATCATATTACATAATAGAATGGAAAATGTGTAATTAATTATTTCAAATAACTGGTTAATAATAAATATATTAAGCTAGTCACAGGAGAACTTATTACTAGATATGCTGTTGGAGTGGTGTCATCACTCCCAGTCTATGATTGCCAAACATTGTCCGTTGACTTAAGGGATAAATATATATATAGTTTAATTTCCCCAATGTCTTGGCTTTAATTGAAGGTAAATCAAAGATAATTTAGTGAAAATTTTGTTGGTGAAAGTCCAGCAGGCCAGATATGACTTATCTGCCTGCATCGATCCTGTACAGAAGTCTGGTGGCCCCACCTCTCCGTGCAGGGGGCAATATACGGCTGCTCTGGCACAATGACAGACTGCTCTGGTCCACACTTGTATATATTAATACATCATTTGACACCGCTTTGGTGCCAAATAGAAACTCACAGTTCTGAAACGAAAGTATTGGTCATGTGTCAGAACTCTATCTTCTGAACCACTACAGCACACAACACTACACACAACAACACCACATAGACTAGGTCAGATCTCTCTGACCACACAGCACATCTTACCAAGTTGGTTTCACATAGTATCAGTTCCCCAAGACTACATTACATCTGAGATATGTTCAATAGCTTCCTGCTATTAAATAAGATAGGTGATAAGTTCCACTGATCTCAACACTAGATCCTTTTTCATAGTTTCATTTAGGCGTTCCTATATATTTTCTTTGTATGTATGTCTCTAGACCCTGATCTAGGGCTGGGGATCTAGAGTGAACACTTACTTGTCGTAATCATTTTTATGATATGGCAGTATCAATCACTCGAATTATTAAAATATACAGAATAAATATTATTCATTCTTACCAGAATTCAGAAATGAGAACACAGTTACAGTTTGCTAGCAAAACTCAGCTGAGCTGCTGGCCGTATGATGGCGTCCCACTTATAAAGTTATATTCTTATGGAATCAACACCATTCATGGATTCAAACTGTGTCTCTGAACAGACTTATGTTAAATGGCAAACTTTCACCTCTCTACCACGCTACTATAAAATGCGTTGACCAATAGCCGACTTCCCCCCTAATTTTCAAATCGTCAACCAAAAGTCACTTCAGTCAAATCTCAGTCAAGTATGTATTACGGTCTGTTAGTCCGTCTGCCTCTACTTGTTTTTTCATAAAAACACACTTGGTTTTTACATGCATTTCCGACACGAATCTGCTGTCTAAGTTATTTTTAGCTACAATGCTCCACCACATTCCCTCTCTTTAATTATAGCTCGATTTTTACGTTTGCAGACTCAAGGCCAAGATTTTGGTTACTTTTAGTGACATGGGTTAACAGTGCAGTCGCTTGTCTGCTATGAACAATACAGTCTTTTGTCAATATCTTCTTTATTATCTATCCGTCTGTATAATTGAAAGCATATTATTTCTCTACTCAAGATGGGCTATCAAACTAGCTAGGTTTTATTTTCATAACTCTATTATTAAGAAAAAACATATTTTTTTTCTCAAGTTTAAATTTTGAAATTTGTTCGAGAACCTTCCCTCATGTGTTTTGCCGCGGCATTCAAATAAAGACCAAGTATCAAAATTCGTCCAAGAAATGACTGTCTCGATCAAGAGCTAATGTCCGTTTCTTGTCCATTTCCTTACTTTATGTCAACTCGGGACGTGAATTTTTTTTTCTTTCACCCCCCCCCCCCCCCGCCCCCCCCCCCCCCCCCCCCCCCCCCCCTTCCCTGCGTCTTTTTGCCGTTCGAACTTCAAACACGTGTTCAGTCATATTTTTCCTTTTTTGTGTCCTCCGTTCTCTCCCGTCTACAAAGGGTAAACGTTCCGTCTGCACTTCTAACTCGTTAGTTTTAAATGGCGGTGGGAAGTCTGGCATGGGCGAGCATGTCTCCTAGTATCTTACGCATTATTTTTAACCCTACATTTCATCGTTAATTTTGGAGATATTTTAACGTTGTATCATGGTGACATCATCACACATGTCCCCACCTGAGAACATGCACTACGGCAAGTTCCAAAACCAGTGATACACATAGATAAAATCTCTCCTCACGCCTACCACTATCTAATCTTGATCACAGGGGTGCCGACTGAGGAAATCCGCACCGACATTCAATTTGCCTGGGATGTATTCGATAATAAACTGATAAGGTTGCAGTAACAAAGACCACCTCAGCAATCTTGCGTTTTCATGCTTAGCCTGAGATAAGAATACGAGGGGCTGATGATCCGTCTGGACCACAAAAGTCCTACCATACAGATAGATTTGAAACTTCTTTATTGCCCAGATTAACGCTAAACATTCCTTTTCGCTTGTAGAATATCCTTGTTCCGCTTTATTCAATTTGCGGCTTGCATAAGCGACTGGGTTCAGTTCCCCATCGGGTGAGGATGACCTCTGCAACAAGGCCGCTCCGAGGCCTACATTACTTGCATCTGTTCTCACCACAAAGTCCTGTGTCAAATCAGGCAATTTGAGAATAGGCTTGCTAGTGAGTTTTTCCTTTAATTCTTGGAAAGCTAATTCACATTGCGCAGTCCAAATAATTTTATCTGGAAGTCCCTTGCGAGTCAGATCAGTCAGAGGAGCACAAATAGAGTTAAAATTTTTGATATATTTTTGATAAAATCCGCATAACGACACGAATGATCGCACGTCCTTTTTTGTTTGTGGTCTAGGTGCTCTCTGCAGTTTTTCCAAGTTCTTGGGATCAGGGGTCATGTTACCCTGATATACAGTGTGTTCCAAGAATTCCAACTCTTTGCATCCAATACAACATTTTGTTGGCCTTGCAGTTAAGTTCGCCTCCCTAAGCCTATTAAATAACATTTTTAGAGCGTCAATGTGTTCTTCAAATGTCTCTGTGGCGACGAGAATATTATCCATGAAATTCGTGATACATGGGTTATTCAGGGGATCCAACAATTTGCGCATCATCCTTGAAAATACACTCGGAGCATTTTTCAATCCGAATGGTAGCATGTTGAATTCATAATGTCCTTCCGATGTGCTAAACGCTAAATAAGGCCTCACTTCAGGCTTCACTGGAATCTGGTAATAGCCTTTACTAAGATCCACCTTTGAAAAGTATTTTGCCTTGTTTAATCTGGCAAATAACTGTTTTGTGTCTGGTAATGGATCCACTTGTCCTTCTGTGACAGCATTCAGTTTCCTGTAATCTATGCACAGTCTGTGGTCCCCAGACGGTTTCCTCAACAAAACGACACTGGAGCTAAAAGATGATTCACTGTGGGAAATAATCCCCTCCTTCAACAAATAATCTATTTCTTCCTTCAATGCCTTCTCCTTCGCGAACGGAATAGAATAGGCTCTCATACAGATTGGGTTTGAGTCTACCAGTTTCATGTCATACTGTAGCAAATTTGTATGTCCTGGTTTATCTGTTAATACATCTGTATGTTCCTCCAGAACCTGTTGAACTCTCTCCCTCTGATTTTTAGTCAGGTGCGTACTGACTTTTACTTGTGCCGCTGTTTCACAAGGATGTAATGGGTATTCATGCGAGGTGAGTGGTTCCTTTTGCATTTGAGTTGCGATAGCCAAGGTCAGTAAGGGGATGATTTCCTGGAGTGGTCTGTCCAGATACTTCTTTAACAGGTTTACATGATAAACTTTCTCCTTCCCCTTTTTGTAAATTTTATAGTTTGTTCTAGACACCTTCTCTAGAACCGTATATGGACCTTGCCATCCAATTTGTAATTTATTCTGGCTGCCGGGTAGTAGAAGAAGCACCTTCTCTCCCACAGCTAGTTCTCTATCCTTTGTCTTCCTATTAAAATATGCTGCATGTTTCTTCCTGGCTTGTCTCAAATTATCATTTGCCAGTTTCCATCCAGCTTTCAGACGAGTGGTCAGTTCGTTCACGTATTGATAGGATGAGGTAACAGTCTCTTCTGCCTTCTCATCTGTCCAGGTCCTTAATAGTGCTTCTAATGGACCTTTTATCGGCCTCCCAAATAGCAGAGTTGCGGGAGCCATCCCGGTTAAACTATGTGGTACCTCCCGATACGCAAACAAAGCGGCGGGCAGGAATTGATCCCACAGATCCGGTTTTTCGTGTGCCAGCTTCCTCAGGATAGAAATGAGAGTCCCATTAAACCTCTCTACCTGGCCGTTCCCTTGTGGGTGGTACGGGCTACAATGAAAGTGTCTGGCTTGAAATAGCTTAAAAACTTCTTCCGTTAGTTTCCCCTTGAACTGAGAGCCATTATCAGTCAAGATTTGATGCGGGAATCCTAATCTTGTGAATATTGTAAGTAGTGCCTCTGCTACATGTTTTGAATCAATTGATGGCAGGGCTACCGCCTCTCCCCACATAGAACAAGTGTCCACCAGAGTAAGGATGTAACTGTTCCTCCTCTTGGTCCGAGTGAGAGGTCCCACAATATCCACTGCAACCCTCTCAAAAGGTGTTCCCACTATGGGCATTTCCCCTAGAGTTGCAGGAGCAGTCCAGTGTTTTGGAGCTACCCTTTGATATTCTGGACAGGATTTGATATATCTTTTTATATCCTCCGTTATCCCTGGCCAGAAGTAATGACAAGCTATACGCTGTCCTGTGGCGCTGATCCCCATGTGACCACTGAAGGGAATCGCATGCCCGAGTTCCATCACTTTATCCCTATATGAAGTGGGAAGAACCAGCTGGTTGTGACCATTTGTTCCAGTTCCGGCCTTCCTGTATAATAGTTTGTTCTTCATAAAATATTCCCCCTTGCTTGGAGGTGTGTGGCATTTGGGCAATTTTTTAAAACATGGCTTGAGTGTCCTATCCTCAGCCTGCGCCTTCCTCATCTCCTCTGGATGAGCATTTATAGGTTCACCTTCTTCCTCCTTTTTCTGTGACCTGGTCTGCACTGTCGCCATGATCACAGGTCTCTCGGGATTCCCCAAGAAGACGTATCTACACCCCAATATCAGAGGGTAGATTGGTTCATCTATCACTGCTGCTCTGATTTCTCCCTCCACATAGCGAGTTTTCACCGTTATCCTTGCGATGGGAAGTGTCATGAGTGGTATGTCCTCAGTCGCCCCTTGTATTTCCACTGTTTCTGTGGTATACTGACTTGGGTCCACTAGGCTAGACTTCACAACTGAATCATAATCCAAACCTGTATCATAAAGGCACCTTATGGTGACCCCATTACAAATAACATCCTCACAAACTGGGGGGTGATAAGGTTTTTGCTGTCCATTAGGATTAACCTTTAATCTTCGAGTCCCCGACTTCATTGCAGCAATGTTTGAAGGTTTCCTTCTACAAAATTCGGTGTTATGGTTATCTTTCTTGCACCATTTGCACCATCTTTTTCCTTGGTTAAACGGTTTTCTTTCATTGTATTTTTGGTCATTGAACTGTGAGTTTCTGTCTCGATAGTCATTTCTTGGCCGTTCAAAGTTTGTCCTGCCTTTATTACCGGTCTTAGAGACGCGGGACCAGCATTGCAATTACTCCTTGATTCTACTTGGAACGCGCTGCAACTCTTAAATCTTGACCAGGGACACAAGCGATCCAGTCATCTATCTGCAAAGACCCTAACATCAGCGGGAGCAGAAACAACTATTGGCAGCTAAGTAAAACTTAAAAGCTACCAAATGAACTGTCCATTATCGAAAACCATAATATCACACTGTGATGAATATTTATGTCTAAACCATTACTCATTTTTATAACTGTTAAACGTAATTGATTATTAAATTGGTTACTTGTATAAAAACAAATCTAAAGTTGATTTAATCATTTTGAGTGTACTACATCCGTATGTCTCAGACAATTTCTTAAATACACGTAAGCAGAACTAAATAATAATAAGAGGAAATTCGCTGAATTAACTCAGCTGGGGGTTTAAACGAGATAACGAATTATAAGATTACATAATCATTCACAAAAGTTGACGGCAGATACTAGAGTTAACGTGCTCAGCCAATGCAGCATGGTTCTCGCTTTCTGAATATCTTGTGAACATTCCCTTGAGGTAGAAGCATCATTATCCTTCGATCTACAACTCTGCTAAGAGTAATCCTGTGCGAAGGTAGACACCTTTGAAGACCCACATCAGCTACTCTTGAGTTTTGGCCACTGTTGGACCCCTATTGCAGAGCTAAGGGGGAGGCAAACCGTGACAGTGGGTGATGATGATGATGATAATGATGATATAATCCCTTTAACTGTGAGCAGGTAGCTCTTGACAGCCCATTGCCTCTCTGACAAAGGTGCAAGTCTTCCTCAGTTGTTGTGATGATGTGTAGAGTGTATTGTGGATGGTTGGGTGCGATGGGAGTAGATGGTGTCGCAGGTCAGTTAGTCTTGGGCACTGTAACAGTAGGTGTTCAACTGATTCCTCATGGTGGTGGCAGTGCCGACAGTTTGGTTCACGTAGTGGCTCTTTTCTTTTTAAATGTTTATTGACGGGTGCATGGCCTGTTCTCAGCTGGAAAATTAGACTCTAATCTCTTCTTTTCAGTGACAGTGGGTAAACTGCAGAGTGTCGCTACCAGGTTTTGAATCATGATCCCGGTAACTTAACGGAGACAGGCAAGCCCTTTATATTTCTCAAATGTCAAATATATCATTTTAAAATCTTCAGTTTAATACTAGCTAATATTTTTACATAAATGTATCAATAATAAATGGGCTACTGTAAAACTGGAAGATAAAGCAAAAATAAAAAAAGAAATAATTTACTAATAAAATGGTAGGGAGTCCTTTCTACAATTGATCAATACTCTCAACACGGACAAGTAAAACTTGATAAAAATATGAAAGCAAACAAATTAAATCATCTAGATCAGCAGTCGAAAACTGCTTGATAGCTCCAGTAAATCACAGCAAATGGTTTGGTAGATCTCTAGGTGACAGAGGTAGAAAAAAGAATGCCGTTTTTAAGTTAAAACAAAATTTAGACTAGTCTACACCATCGGATTTAAAAGAGCTGCATCACCAGGAGTAAACTCACTTTTTCCGAGTTCTCCAGTTAAAACCTACTAGCTGGCTTACAACAATTCACTTTGTTCGTTAACTCTACAAGTATAGCTACACAATCGTTTGTGTGACGTTGAGTTAAATTTCTTCAAATATCATCATAGCCCCTATGTTGCCTCCCACTGGTCTAGACTATAAGAAAATAGCTCCTTCTAGCAAACGATCGTTGAAACATCTTCAGGTACCAGGCCTGTGGCGTAGGCGATATTGTCTCTCCACAACTTCCTGTCTCCAGTACTATTTATTAATTCTGCTGTTGTCTTCGTTCCATGCCATGAGGACAAGTATATGCTCTCTTTGTCTTTCTCTAACTCTTTTTCCTTCATTTTGTCTTCTTCTCATAATATGTCCAAAGAAAGTGTCCTGCTTCCTTCTAACATAAGGAATAAGCTTCCTTTGCATTTAAACTTACTGTTGCTTTTTATAAACGTGTTAAAGCGTTTCTTGTTTTTCAGGTCCACGACAAGCTAACAAAGAGAAATCATACAAAATTTGTGGATATTAAATCTAATAATAGACTGTATTTCCCGTATGTCGTGTAAGGCAGCTGAAAGGAAATGCATCTTTCTGAGTACAAGCTAAGTGAGATCGAAATGGTTAGGAAAGTTGCACGTCCCAGGTCAAGATTCCCTTTTAATCGATCAGAATTTTAAAAGCCCGAAAACAGAGCACTGACAAAATAGTTGAGAGAACTATTCACGGTTAGAAATCCGTGGGGTCACGTGGCGTAAGAATTTATTTTTAGTTTGTTCCAATGCAGACGCCGATGACTTTGACAGAAAAGTCACATTAAAGATACATAACGTTTCATTAGACCGCACATTGGAAACATGAAAATTGTGGAACTGTAAGAAATAAAACTTTGGTGTAACAAATGTAAGGGTGTCATTGGCAGCCGTCTGGATTAACTTGAAACGAAACTACACAGCAGGGTTTCTTAATCTTTGTTGTGCTATGGTCCCCTTTGATTGTCTGATGAAGGCTATTGATCTCTTTGATTGTCTGATGAAGGCTATGGATTTCTTTGATTGTCTGATGAAGGTTGTGGATCTCTTTGACTGTCTCATGCAGGCTATGTGTCTCTTTGATTGTCTGATGAAAGCTATGGATCTCTTTGATTGTCTGATAAAAGCTATGGATCTCTTTGATTGTCTGATGAAAGCTATGGATCTCTTTGATTGTCCGATGAACGCCTTGACTCCTTTAATCGTCTGGTGAAGGCTATTGCCCCATGCTTGAAAATAAAAGTACGTAAAAGCATAATAAACAAAATACATTTTAAATCTAAGGTTAGAATCCATTCACGGACCTTAACTGATCCATGGACCACAGGTTAAGAAACTATCCTGTAGAGCAACGGTAGGCAACCCTGGCGCAGTGGTGATTTACTTTAGACACAGTGAGATATCCAAGGATCTACCTTGGTAAAATGATGTCTGCAGAGTTAGGTGGGAGATCAGTTTCCATTGTAAAATGAAGTTTTATCATTTCTTTCAGCATTACTTTTCTTGGCAAAAGTGATGACTGTCTTGAACTTATAATCCTAGGGGTTCCGCACTTTCAAGCGTTGGTGGGTGAGAACTAGTCCAAACTTTCCCTAGTTTAAAAGTTAATTTTTCCACCTCGGTCACCTAAATATCTACCAGATCCTCACACGTGATCGCGATCGAAAGTTTGCAGAACTCTGCTATGGACCTTCCTTTCCTCTTGTGTTGTCAAGCGTTGTTACTGTTATTTTGGATAGCATCATATAATATTTCAGACATGGAAAGAGAAGTGAAAATGTAGAAGAATGCAGCGCATCTCATGGAAAGATAAGAAAACAAATAACGAAGTCTAGAAAACCTAGGAATGAAAACATAAATAATGAAAGAGATCAAAGTCAGAAATGTGAAACATTTTCATCATATAAAAAGACATAACACCTTGCTGAAGACCTAATGGAAAGACAAGTTGAAGGCAAACGTGCGAGAGGAAGACGCGCTATAAATGGGAAGATAACATCAAAAGATGGACAGAAAAGAGCCTATCATAGTGCACCATCAAAAGAAGAGCCAGAAGAATTTGAAGATCCATTGCAGCCGATCTCCGATGTGGAGATGACAGCTGATGATGATGGTATATGGTCTCAAATATTCAGATAAAAAACTAGATAACTTACCATTATCAGAATCAAAGACGTAATAAATTTTCTGCCAGTTGAAGAATTTAATGACATCAGCAACAGCAGTGATGTAGTTAGGACTGATGCTGATGTCGTAGTCGTAGCCATCCCTTGCATGATTTATCGTCTGGGTGTACACCACATAAGGCACGTGCAAGGCCTGACTGTATGATTGGATGATGTTGTAAGAGCGGGCGGTAGAAGAACCCAGGAGAAGGAAGACACCATCGTCCAAGCACTTGCAAACTACAGAGAAGATCAGTAATATGAGGATGTTAGCAAGGATACAGCAGCGGCTGTAAATGCGAACGTTTGTTAAGTTTATGTGACGTCAATGCTGAGACACAGGCATGTCGTTCAAGGCGACTAATATAAGGTTGTGTATGGGGGGGAGGCAACCTCACCATGTAAAACAAATTGCCACATACACCACAGCTGCAAGAGCATGAGACTGATTGATGCAGGTTTCTTGCAATGGGACACGTTGCAGTGGTCGCACCGTGCTCCTTAAGCGGCGCTAAAGAAAACCATGATAAATGCCAAGATATCAACCCATCATAATGAAACGTATTCATTTCCTCATTTATTCCGCTCCTTCGGAGTGGCTAAGAGGTATGGCGTCCGCCTCGAATTCTAGAAGTACTGGGTTCGATTCCCAGTTGAGGGAATATAATTTATGGAAATTGTTTTCAAAACCAGTGGTCCTAATGATGTAAAACTCCCACCTGGTCTCCTGGGTAGTGAGATCGGATGCCTAGCCTTCTCGGATAAGGGCGAAAACAATAGGAGGTCCCGTGCGCAAGTTGCGCAGGTTAAAAATCCCAAGAGTAAGCCACATGGCCGCTGCCCTGCCAAATTTAAAAATTATAAACCTACCCGCCATAAAAATATTTAAAGAATGTGTTATTCCTATATACACACACTGGGATTCTCGCCGGTTCTACGGAGTTCGTACACTGTGCTGAGATCCTCCTTGCGTGATCTAAGGGAGGCGATCAGAGCACTGATGGAGTTGTCCGTGTGCAAGGAAGGTAGTTGTTAAGTCATATTTTGTTAGTAGGAGTTAGGTGTTAAAGATTTGGATGTAGGGGTCGGATTTTTGTACACACGTTACGGTTGGGGCTGCGCGATAGTCTCACGCGGGTAGTTCGCGTGAGTAATTTTTACTGAGCTGTTCTGAGAGGCTGTAATCTCGTGACAGTGTGTTTGCTGGCAGAGCTTGGAGATGGTTGTTTTTTCCCATCTCGCTAGTGTGTTCCAGTGTATTTTCGTGAAAGGGAGAATTTAATATATAGATATACCCATATTTCCTATGTTGGATTTGAAGATTGAGAGATATTGACGGGAATGTTCTTTGCCCCGGTATTTGCTATTCAAAGCCTTGGATATAATGGCTTGCTAATGTACTGTTTATTAAAGTGAAGATTGAGAGATATTGACGGGAATGTTCTTTGCCCCGGTATTTGCTATTCAAAGCCTTGGATATAATGGCTTGCTAATGTACTGTTTACTGAAGTGAATGTTCCATGGATATCTTATACTTGGTGCTGTACGAGTATATTGTGAATTGTTGATGCTCCATGACTTGTTATGATATATCGTCCCATGATGTCTACGTAAGTCTGTCGTAATAAACTGTGAAACGTTACAGCTTGTTCCAACATTCCCTGACTTCTACGTTTGCTGTGGTGTGTGATTACAGTCTGTATAGATGAACGAACCCTTATCATTCGCGTATGCAGATATACCTATTTACCCACTTGTCGGCCATCCGTAAGCCCGACCTATGCTGATCGCATCTATCAGCTACTATATTAACATTGTCTTCCTGTGCCACTGTAACAAAGTTTAACAGTAGTCCTTAAAACCAAACCAAACCGAATATGCTCCTTACGGAATATGTAAATACCACTCCATCTGATACCTTACAAGAAGCCTGCACCAACGCCCAGATTCTCTTGTAGCGGTAGATTCCTTAGCACTTGTGGTTTCTGCTCCAATTTGTTTTATATGATGACATTCCGAAATCGATGCTTTATATATATATATATATATATATATATATATATATATATATATATATATATATATATATATATATATATATATATATATATATATATATATATATATATATATATATATATATATATATATATATATATAGCTGGTCAAGACCGCACTCCACCTCCACGTGGTGGTCCTGGAAACAGTCTGCAGCAGTGCAGTCTGGCTGAGCGAGTGTGGATCGCAATGGGAAGGCAAACCCAGTCCTAAAAAATGCCGTGCAGAAGTCGGATGTGTCGACCGAAAGGTGCAGATATCACAGCTTAGGCGTAAACAGACACAACGCAACCACCGTCCTTTTCAGGCCGAACGAGGAAGAAGGAAGAAATATATATATATATATATATATATATATATATATATATATATATATATATATATATATATATATATATATATATATATATATATATATATATATATATATATATATATATATATATATATATATATATATATATATATATATATATATATATATATATACAGTGTGTCCGGCAGAATCACTACCAATAACAAATGTCAATATTTCTTATACTAATAATAGCAGACCGACCGGATTTTTATTTTCTGTTAGGCAAACTCATTAAGTTTCAGTAGCAACTCACCAAGTTTCAGTAGATCTCCACATGAGCGCCTTTAGTGGCTCGAAGAATGTCAAGACGGTATTCTATCTCTCTCCATTTGTTTTGCAACATCTGAGGTGTGACGGATGCACAAGCGTCAGTTATTCGCTGCCGAAGATTATCCAGTCCCTGCACAGGAGTTTGAGAGACAAAACTTTTTACGTATCCCCATAGAAAGAAATCTGAAGGGTCAAATCTGGTGACCTTGGGGGCCAATCAATGGGACCTAATCTTCCAATCCATCTGTCTGGAAATTGTTGATGAAGGTAGTTTCTTACTTCATTGGCATAGTGTGGAGGTGCTCTGGTACGGGTAATTTTAAGAATAGTTATTATTTCAGGAACCGTCCTCCCGACGTCCTGTGGTAAGAGTGCATTAGACTTCAGGCTGGACACTCCTTATTACAGTGGCCTGCTGAATACCCTCCAGGGTTCTCCTTGTAGATTCCATTTCAGGAATTATAATATATATATTTAAATTTGGCCAGTCACCCACAATCTCCCTGGCCCGCACCTCAGGTACTCAGTAACAAGGCCTAACTTCTTGGCACAGTTCATTACATTTAATAACACACTACTCCACATTGAGTATGGTATGACATCGTAGCTTTTTCTAGCACACGTCTCTACTGTCCTTGATTCTGATACTCTCAGTTTTAATGGAACAGTCAACTTACGTGCCCAAGAATTCCATACACACTGCTAAGACTAATCTGACATTATACTGTTAATGAAAGCATAAGGCAGTGATAGTAATCGATCTTGCAGGTGAAATATAAAGATGCCCAAAGGCAATTAACACATTTTAAAAGCAGGTCCTACTGGACACATTCCATGCATACTGGTCAAACGACACAAGCAGACTGCCGGTTAGAGACGCTAGCTTGTCCTAAATCAAAACTGACGTCTGCTGTCAATTCAAAGCAGGAGTCAAGACGTCACTTCCTGCAACCACGGGATACCGTGTGTAAACAATATATATCAGGAAGTGATCGAATACAAAACATGATATGATATTTACTCTTGCTGGAATATGAATCCATCTGGTATCCTAGGAACTGCAAAATGTGGCACCATGTTTAGGTATGCTGCTCCTCTGACTGTGGCTTCGGCGAAAAAAAATGGCCCGATTACATAATTCGAGGTTAAGGCACACCACGCGTTAAGTTAAGGGCGTTCTCGCTCATGCTCCCTTTCGACATGTGGGTTTTCATTTCCCCATATCCTACAATTATGCCGGTGAACTTTGCCACAAGTGTGAAAGGTCGCTTCATTGGAGAATACCACACGATTGAGAAATTCACTGTCATCATCGAAGTGACATAGCATTGCATTTGCGAACTCGGCCTGTCAGGGTTTATCATTTGGCTGTAACTTCTGCACTAGCTGGATCTTGTAGGCTCTAAGCCGCAATCTTTTGTGCACAATGTCATGAACAGTAGATTTTGGAATACCCAATTCTCCACTTGCCCGTCGAATGGATTTCCGCGGGCTACGTTGAAAAGCTTCGCTAACTGCTTCAACTCTATCTAGAGACAACGCTTCATTGCCGCTTCCCTTCTTTCTCAACAAAGAACCTGTTTCCAACAGTTGCTTGTGCCATTTCACTATGGTATGTCGCTCTGGAGGTTTCTGTCCATATTCCTGCCCGAATCTCCTTTGCACAACAATGACAAACTTTAATTCCGCAAACCAATAACAGCATTGCATTTTCTGCTGCACCGTGAACTCCGCCATTTTCACTACACGCGTTATCACATTCCGCGGCTGCGCATTACGTATGCGTTATCTGCACATTATCGGACAATTTATCAATTATCTCACTGCTCCTACAAATGTGATGGTTTCTATACGAGGTACCCATAAAAAAAATAATTCTAACTTACATGGATGAGGAAATATTGACATTTGTTATTGGTAGTGATTCTGCCGGACACGCTGTATATGCTCTAGTGTAAAAGCCCGTCATAAGACGGGAATTAAATTCAAAACCACCAATACCTTACGGCAATTTTACTTATTCAAAATTATTTTTAAAAAAACACTGTGCATCACCACAGTACACGAACTACGTAGCAGCAGCGAGGATCCCGATGTGTGTATACAGAATCAAACATTCTATAAATATTTTTGTGCACACCGTCATTTGTGCATTCTTCTTTGGTAAGTGTTATTATTTTCTTGAGAGTACATATAAGGGAAACAATACAATTAATGTCTAACTTTCAACCAAAGTTGCATCCCTTAGCGTTACGCACTGACAGAAAAAGCTGGGATTTTATATATAGGATAAAAATTAAGCCTGGGATTCATTTATAAAAAAACTTAAGTGATTAATCGAATTTCTTCAATCGAAGATTAATCAATTAATTTCGAACTATAGGATAAATTATAAAAAAAATCAACAATAACATGTTTAAAATCACTAAGACTTTATTTATTTTATTTGTTATAAGGCAACATCGTCTTGAAAATATATTGAAAATACGGAAAAGTTACAACCAAACAGTTTATTATTATTGACTATACTTCCCACACGGTAGAAGGGGAACGACTAAGTAAGTAAGACTATACTTCCACATTCCATATCACAAACCTTTAATAAAGTAAATGCACCTCTAATTAAAGCAAACAAAGACATAGTCATTGCTAAAAATGTAGTAGTCAATTGACATTTGTTTTATCAGTTAATCGATTAAAACAATGTTAACCGATTAATTAATCGTTAAAGATCCCAGCCCTGATATATATATATATATATATATATATATATATATATATATATATATATATATATATATATATATATATATATATATATATATATATATATATATATATATATATATATATATATATATATATTAGTTGCCTTCTACAACATGCTTGATGCATCAGTAATTCTGTTGTGCCTTGGTCTCAGAGATCCACGTGGAACCATGTTGTCAACCAGCACATGAGTAGTGGAGTTTTACACTTTTATTTATATTAAACAACTGTAAATTACAGGGAAATGTACAATTGTATCTGAAGTACACAACAGGCCAGTTACCTGTTTGTCTTAATCTATGATTACATGTTGACCTTAGAGAGTCACTGTGCTCTATGGTAAACCTTTACATCCAACGGTAAAAGAGGAAACAAGTATTAAACAAAACGATTGTATTTTAAGTAGATATTCTTCTTCTTCTTGTCTCTTGTAGATCTTCGTGGAACATGGATCCAACATTACATCTGCTTCCCTTTCAGGAAGCCTGCATCACAGCACTCTTATGCTCTTGTCAGGGCCGGATCAAGGCCAACTGATGCCCTAAGCACAGTCCAGCAATGGTGTCCCCCTCGGCCATTCCGTTGCTTAACTGACAAGACATTAAGACTGTTAAATGCTGTTTCTATATAAACTGTTGAATGGTGTATAGATATGAAGTTGTATTGTTCCCTGTTCACACTGACATCAACTATTTACAGGACCACAGTGTTAAGAGGTATGGTGGTCTGTGGAAGCTCCAATGTTAAAGACTTGTTGTTGGCCCCAGCGTTGCTCGTCAGAGTGGTTGTTAGGAAATAGGAATATCAACTCGACCTACGCAGTGGTGTGTAGACATAGAGTGAGAGTATAATACGCGAATGATGAAAGAGTTCGAAGAGTTGATAAATGTTCTTTTTCTCACTCATGTATGGCTGGAAGTCATCGACGCCAACTGCTGTGTACTTTTTGTTACAGTTTAATTGGACGTACACATTCGACAGCACGGATACAGTGACAAATCACAGGTTGGCATAATACATCATGGTACAATTGATAAATGGTCTTGCAATGATACATGGGCACTCGTTGCATAATAGCACAATGGAATGTCAGTAGACAAGCACTCAGTATTGCCCATATATATATATCATCTGAGTTTACTGACAAAGCACGTCAGTCTATAAACAATATTCAAGATGGCTTCTAGACCTAACCTCGTCTAGCGAAGATTCCTTTAAATAATGTTCAGCACATATTTTTTCATGTAATCATATTGAACCGCTAGTAATGGGTTCTCATCTGTAGCAGTGATCTCTGGACTCATCAAGCGATAGTACGGGGCATCCCTTTTCTCTTCTTGAAAGTCACAAAATATTTGGATACAAGATGGCTGCTGTCGTGAGCTGTCACTCACTTTAGGATACAAACTGGAATCTGTATCAAAGTTAATCCTACATTAAATGTTCTCATTGCTCTGTAGATTCTATCATGATGCAATGGACTTCAACATACAATATGGTGCTGCTAGAAATGAATGACATCTTCATCTAGTTAAATATTCCCTCAGACGTACAAATCGTGCGTCTGCTTATCGAAAACGATGGCTTCGTAAGAGAGTTCATAAGAAGTGCTTTTGTTACCTTGGTATCAGAAATATGATTCTGCCATTCCTTGGCAATAAGAATAAACACTGGGGTAAAGCATACACGATAGGTCTAGACGACTATCACTTTCCCCTACACATATATCGATCACTTTTTCCGGCGACAAGCCGATACAGAAAACACGACAGCCCCCCATCATCAGGGCGAAGCCAAAACACACCTCTCTAGCCACACATCCGCTGAACAGCCTTTGGCCTTTCTAGCGACAAAGAACATATAGTTCGACTTAGATATGTAAAGATATACAGATATAAGACAGACTCGTCCTACCTAGACAAACACTACACATAAATTCAGGCCATAGATATACTGAAGCAAGAACAATCTATTTCTACCCAAACAAAGAATAAATCGCAGTAAAACTGGATTCGTCCGCGGAGTTCGATCTGAGACTCCTTTCAAGGGGAAGTAACTCAATATTGACTTTTCCTTAAGCAAAAAAGTTTCTATTTTGTTTACAAAATATTTGCGAACATAACAAGCATACAAATGTATTATATTGCAGGATATCAAAGAGTGCACGTAACAGTCTTACCACACCTAACGGGAAAAAGAATGGAACATTTTTTTTTTAAATACATCTAGGAGCAACGTACAATAGGCTCACAACGCATGGGTAATGCGCAGATGAAAATATCAGGAATAATTATAACGCCTAATATGAGGCTAAGTCGACTTATGAAGCGACTGGTGAGAATATATCTCATAATCTGAGAGAAATTGTTTCTCTACGAATAAATGTTTCCAGGAAGGTGTCATCAAAGTATAATACAATTCTGGCAATTACACAATGCCTAAAAAATTTCATACCATAATTTCGTATTAGATATCTTAAATTTATGATTCATGAAGAAAAATCATCAAAGCACAGCGGTGAATAAACATCAATGAACCGCTAAGTAGTGATACAATCATTATATTATTAAATTACAAATGTGTATCTATCTTGATATAGAAAGGAACTATTATAGACCTAGACATATAAAGAAGTCTAAGACCTAATAGTTATGTGGAATCATGTGGGCATCTTGACAGAATGTCTGCCATCACATTATCTGATCCACGAATAGCTCGCACAGAGAAATGAAAAGGTTGAAGAGCAATTGCATATCGAGTAGACCTCGAGCTCTTCAAATTCTTACTCTGTATAGCAGTAAGAGCTTGTTGGTCGGTTTCTACTATGAAATGTGCGCCTAGAAGGAATCTCTGTAGTTTGAGGATCGACCAAACCATAGCTAATAGCTCACGGTCTAAAACCGAATAATTCCTTTCTGCCGCATTAAGTTTTCTGGAAATATACATTACAGGATGCAGAGTTCCAGAGTACTCTTGCATTAGTGCCGCTCCAATCCCAGTGGATGAAGCATCACTACGAAGAACAAATGTCTTATCTTTAGTAGGTAACACTAAAATAGGTGGTGTTGAAAACAATGTTTTAATCTTATCCAAAGAGGATTGGCATTCCTGGGACCAGTTGACCATATTAGGCGAACCTTTCTTTAGAAGTGTAGAAAGAGGTGCCATGATAGAGGATAGATTCTGAATGAATCTGCCATAAAATTGAATAAGACCTAACAGACTTCTCACCTGTTTTTTAGTCTTAGGGATTGAGATGTTAAGTATCTTACTAGTATGATGGTCCTCTGTCTTTAGGAAACCATGACCAACTCGGTGGCCTAGGAAAGAAATGTCGCTAAAACCAATATAGGCTTTAGAGGGTTTCGCTGTCAGGTTGTGCTCGCGCAAAGTAGACAGCAATTCATCTAACCCTGAATAGTGATCTTCCCAAGTATCGCTGAAAAGACAGATGTCGTCTAGATATGCAATGACATCTGACCGATAAGATAGGATTCGGCGCATCATGCGTACAAATGTAGCTGGTGCGTTCATAAGACCGAAAGGCATAAAATTCCATTGGAACAAACCTCTAGGTGTTGAAAAAGCCGTGAGAGGTTTGGCGCGTTCAGATAAAGGAACTTGCCAATATCCTTTAGACAAATCAAGTTTAGTGAAAAAATGAGATTTGGAAAGTCGAGTAAGTAGCTCTTCCAGTAAAGGCATAGGTTCAGCATCGAACTTCGTTACTTGATTCAATTTGCGATAGTCAACGCAAAGACGTATGTTATTGTCTTTTTTTTTCGAACAATAACCATCGGCGAAGAATATGCAGAGGTGGATGTTTCGATTATTTTCAAATCTATCATCTCATCCAACTCTTTCTCGACCTGTGCTTGAAAATGTATAGGGATAGGATAAGATCTAACCCTAATAGGAGTATGGTCAGTTAGAACAATGTCATGTTCAATGACATGAGTTTGTCCAGGGATGTCAGTGAGTACATCTTGAAATGTTTGCAACATAGTTGAAACTTGTCGCTGTTCTCCTAGAGACAAATCAGGAGAGACAGTAACGTTCTTCCATGATTCACTAGAATGAAGTGGGATCATTGGAAGAGGGAGATTTACATCTGAAAAAACTCGTTTCCTCATCCTGTATCACGGACAGTGATGAGTAATGACCATGTTGTACTGGAGAATTGTCCGTTGCTTGGAAAATGGGTTGTAAATAATCCGGACGTTCATGGAATTCAGTAAGCATATTGATGTGGAAGGTTTTATGCTTCCCATCAATATCGACAATATAGTCGACATCGGAAATTTTCGATATTATATCGTACGGACCTTTCCAAGAAATAAGTAGTCTGTTTTCCCTACAAGGTAGTAGTACAAATGCTTTGTCCCCAGGACAAAGTTGTCGTAAGCATCTCTTCTTATTGGCAAATTGCCTTGCCTTCTGTTTCGCAAATTCAGAAGAAGAAGTTGCTAATTTGCATGCTTCGATAATCTTTTGTCTCAACGCGATGACATATTCGTAGGATGACTTTGTGTCATCGTCAATATTGTCAGCTGTTATGAGATCATGAAGCAACGACATAAGGCCGCGCGGTCGCGCCCCAAAGACAAGTTCAAAGGGAGAAAATCCTGTATGTTCATTGGGGACCTCTCTGTAAGCGAAGAGGGCCGCAGGTAAAACTCTGTCTCAGTCTTGAGGATGATCCTCAGTTATCTTCCCTAGTAAGTTTTTAAGTGTTCTATTAAGGCGTTCGACCATCCCGTTAGACATAGGATGGTAGATACTACTTAAAGATCTATCTATCTGCAGAGTAGACATTACTTGAGACATGGTATCTGATATTAGTTGGGTGCCATAGTCTGATAATATCTCTCCGGGGAAACCCAGACGAGAGAATATAAGCCAAAGAGCATCTGCAATATCAGCAGTAGTAATGCTCTTCAGAGGAATAGCCTCTGACCAACGTGTGCATATATCAACACACGTCAAGATAAACTGATGTCCTCTGGCAGACTTGATCTTAAATGGACCAATAATGTCTATGGCCATTTTTTGAAACGGCCGAATAGGAATGTCTGCCACCTGAATGGGTGCAGCATGGCGTGGACCTTTGGATTTAACTTCCTGACATACTTTACAAGATCGACAATAAATCCGTATGTCCTTGTTTACCAATGGCCAAAAGAAAGCCGCAAGAACTCTTGACTTAGTACGGGAAAAACCTATGTGTCCAGCACACTGAGAGTCGTGAGCGTGCTGCAAAATTTTAACTCTCAAATTCTTGGGAACCAGGATTTGAGAATGACTTGACGTAATGGAGTCTTGAACCATACGTACAAGTACGCCATTCTTCTTTGTAATCCAAGATTTACGACTTGTGTCTTTATTCGGATCACCTTTAGTTGCAAGAATGAAGAATTTCTTCAGAGTGGGATCATCTTCTTGCTGTTTTATAAACGAGTCACGAGAAATTACCAAGGGATCATCTTGGTTATGCTCTTCATTATCTTCAGTAGATGAAGTTTGAGGCATATTAAGAGCTTGAGCTCTAGTGACTACAGCGTTAGCAATCTGCATGTTTTGCTTTTCCCAAGCGCAAATTTGTTGCGAAGTGCATTCTTTGACTCCATGAATGCGACCGATGATGAGGTCAGCGATCGGATTCGGAAGAAGACATGCGTGTACATCTCCTGTAAAGAAAGGAGTAGCAATCCTAATGATAGCAGTAGAGTATTTCTCTAATGTGCCGCCAAATGTTACACATTTGTCTACTTGTCCAGTGGAACGGGAAGGATCTACGAGTGACTGCCTAACACCAATTGTGGTGCATCCAGAATCAAATAGCACGGAGACTGGATTGTTATTTACTAAACCCTTATGTAAGACAAGAGAACCTCTTCCATCATGCGCGACTGATGCAGGAAGAGCAGGAAGAGGATGGCCGCAGCTTAAAGTAGACACTGTGGTTGGCTCAAATAATGTTTTGCATTGGGGGCACTGAGATGCTCTCCCAAAATCAAAAGCGGAACATGCCATATTACTAGCGTCATTATTATCTTTACTCTGTTTATAGGCTTCATGAGACTCTTGCTGTGCAGAGTTTGCCTGAAAATGTGGTTTATGTCTTCTGTTTTGAGATCTACCTCGGTTATTATTACCTCTGTAGTTATTGTTACCTCTATTGTAACCCCTATTTGGGTTTGAGTCATAGTTCTCTTGGTTACCATTATCATATTCATTATAATGAGTATCTCTGTAATTATGATCTTGTTGACTCCAAGACGGATAACTCGGATAGTTTCTATAATTACTTCCTCTACGGAAATTCCTATAATTGTGACCACCCCTGTGTCGAGAGCTATCAGCTCGTCTCCAGTTCTTCGACGAAGAACCCTGAAATGATTGGTTACCTTGGTTTTGATAACTATTATGGTTACCTTTTTTTCAAATCTGTTTTGAGGTCCCTGAAATCTGTGTGAATAATTGGGATTGTATGGTGTTGCTGAAGCAACTGGCATACTCTCCTTAATCTTAGTGTTGCCAAAAGTCACGTCGGGGTGTGCAGTGACATATTGGGAACAATATTCTTCCATTTCCTTTAGTGATTTGGGTTTACGCTCATGTATAAATTCAAGGAATGGTTTGTTAACACATGACATAATCTTATCTCTGAGCAACAAATCCATAAGTCCTTCATAAGTTTTTTTCTGTTTTGGAAAGCTCAATCCAGCGATCGACTGTGAGACGTGCCTTTGCAATGAATTCTGAGAATTCTACACCTGTCTCAGGCACCATCGTCTTAAACAAAAGGCGATAGCCTTCCTCACTTAGCTGGTATTTTTTTTATCAAAGCCGCCCTAATGACATCATAATTATCCTTATCTGCTTCTCCTACAAGGCATAATCTAGTCAGAGATTCACCTTTCAAGTTTTCTGCTAATTGGTTAGCATATTGTGATTTATCCACATTATGAGTACGACAAGAACGTTCAAATCTATCCAGCCAGAATGTAATATCGTCACTGGACTGATTGAACGGTGGCACCTTAACCTTGTAAGTAGAAGGTTTACCATTACCACTAGATGCCTGATTAACATTACTCATACTTGTCAATCTTAATTTCTCTAACTCAAATTCATGTTCTCTTATTGCTTTTTTTTCTTCAGCTTCTCTGTCTAGTCTTTTTTGTTCTGCAGCAGCTTCACTGTCTAATCTTTTTTGTTCTGCAGCAGCTTCATCTTTTCTTTTTTCTTTTTCCATTTCCATCTGGAATCTTTTTTCCTCAGTCTGTATCTGCAATTTCTTTAGTTCAGCAGCAGCAGTAGCTTCTATTTTTTTCTCTTCAGCTTCTCTTTGCAATTTTTTTTTCTTCAGCTAGAGCTTTTCTTTCCTCTGCAGCAGCAGTTTTTCTTTCTTCTGCAGCTAATGCTTTGTCATATTGAGCAATTGCAAATTGTTCTAATTCCATACCAGTCTTATCAAGGGATTTCCCTTGTGCAATGAAGTATTCTAATGTAGACATGATGTCTAACAATAATACTAATTACCTGAAACAATAATAATACCACAAGTTCTTAATGACTTGATTAATCAGTACACTATCTCAATCTCAGTGGGTCACAAGCCTTAATAAGGTCTTGTATAATTTCTTGTATACCAGTAATAATAATAAAGTACTGGTTTATACCATAATCCAAGGGCAGTGCACAAGCAATAGTGTCTTATGAAATATACATATATAAAACATATGTCAACCAACAGCATACATAAAGCACAAATAAGACTGACAATATGAAAACATTTGCAGAAATCAACTAAATCAAATAAGGAAATCAATGAAAATAATCACCGAATCTGCAAGGAATAACAACACAAATGACGTCACAGTGTATATAAATATAAATTGTGTATACAACTAAATAACAGGAAAGGGGAGACCTACAAATACAAACAAATTGAACAAAACTAAAGAACAGAAAAATATTACAAAAATAATGATGGGTACAGGTCGTCACAGCTAACACAAATAGCAACTAGTTGTTGCAAGCAAATTTCCAATTAAGGAAATTGCACCTAAAGAAAACTCCCACAACGGACCCTCTATGACGTGGGATATTCTGTTGTGAGGACACCGCCCAACCTAAACACAACCCGCTGACATATAAACTAATATACTATACAAATAAATAACATATAACATATAATCATAAATGCATATATCACGTGTGTAATATATAAAGCACTGTGTTGCAGATAGGATGCTCAGTTATACATTAAATAATGAAATGTGTTGGAAAGAGTTTCAGTTCATAAATATAATGGCACAGTTTCTGAATAAACAAAGTAAACTGCCACTTTAATCAATACTAGATTTTTGATTTAATCTATTACAATGTTCAACAATATTAGTATCAGAAGGTCCAACGATGAAATTTACGCACTTATGTTCAACAATACTGCAACAATAGAACAGTTTATGGCCTTCAAAGTATCATCTCTGTACTGTGAAACTCTGTAATGTCTAAGCGTAAAAATGTCAACAACGCTGACCTAGATACTGCATTCACTTGATAGGTCACGTGACAAAGTGTTGATAAAAAGCATACTAATACTGCAAGTGTGTCGTATCAGCCACAGGAAACGGTCTGGTATCGGTAGTCTGTTGACTTCTCAACTTCTGCGAGGTCAAACCCAGAAAGCTGGTCCACCAGTGTTAAATGCTGTTTCTATATATACTGTCGAATGGTGTATAGATATGAAGTTGTATTGTTCCCTGTTCACACTGACATCAACTATTTACAGAACCACAGTGTTAAGAGGTATGGTGGTCTGTGGAAGCTCCAATGTTAAAGACTTGTTGTTGGCCCCAGCGTTGCTCGTCAGAGTGGTTGTTAGGAAATAGGAATATCAACTCGACCTACGCAGTGGTGTGTAGACATAGAGTGAGAGTATAATACGCGAATGATGAAAGAGTTCGAAGAGTTGATAAATGTTCTTTTTCTCACTCATGTATGGCTGGAAGTCATCGACGCCAACTGCTGTGTACTTTTGTTACAGTTTAATTGGACGTACACATTCGACAGCACGGATACAGTGACAAATCACAGGTTGGCATAATACATCATGGTACAATTGATAAATGGTCTTGCAATGATACATGGGCACTCGTTGCATAATAGCACAATGGAATGTCAGTTGACAAGCACTCAGTATTGCCCATATATATATATCATCTGAGTTTACTGACAAAGCACGTCAGTCTATAAACAATATTCAAGATGGCTTCTAGACCTAACCTCGACTAGCGAAGATTCCTTTAAATAATGTTCAGCACATATTTTTCATGTAATCATATTGAACCGCTAGTAATGGGTTCTCATCTGTAGCAGTGATCTCTGGACTCATCAAGCGATAGTACGGGGCATCCCTTTTCTCTTCTTGAAAGTCACAAAATATTTGGATACAAGATGGCTGCTGTCGTGAGCTGTCACTCACTTTAGGATACAAACTGGAATCTGTATCAAAGTTAATCCTACATTAAATGTTCTCATTGCTCTGTAGATTCTATCATGATGCAATGGACTTCAACATACAATATGGTGCTGCTAGAAATGAATGACATCTTCATCTAGTTAAATATTCCCTCAGACGTACAAATCGTGCGTCTGCTTATCGAAAACGATGGCTTCGTAAGAGAGTTCATAAGAAGTGCTTTTGTTACCTTGGTATCAGAAATATGATTCTGCCATTCCTTGGCAATAAGAATAAACACTGGGGTAAAGCATACACGATAGGTCTAGACGACTATCACTTTCCCGTACACATATATCGATCACTTTTTCCGGCGACAAGCCGATACAGAAAACACGACAGCCCCCCATCATCAGGGCGAAGCCAAAACACACCTCTCTAGCCACACATCCGCTGAACAGCCTTTGGCCTTTCTAGCGACAAAGAACATATAGTTCGAATTAGATATGTAAAGATATGCAGATATGAGACAGACTCGTCCTACCTAGACAAACACTACACATAAATTCAGGCCATAGATATACTGAAGCAAGAACAATCTATTTCTACCCAAACAAAGAATAAATCGCAGTAAAACTGGATTCGTCCGCGGAGTTCGATCTGAGACTCCTTTCAAGGGGAAGTAACTCAATATTGACTTTTCCTTAAGCAAAAAAGTTTCTATTTTGTTTACAAAATATTTGCGAACATAACAAGCATACAAATGTATTATATTGCAGGATATCAAAGAGTGCACGTAACAAAGACTTAAGTGCTGAAGGTGAAATGAGAGATTGAAAATGCAGTTTTCTTTCAGGCCATACGCCACTGAAATTCATGGAGAGAAAAACGTTGGTAAGACAGTCAAACATACTGAACTCAGGGTCTATGTCTGACACCTCCAAACTTTTAAACTTTAGTCACTCACCATACGACAGAAAACGTTATTTTTAAAAAAGAAACAATTCAGAGTAAAGTTGAACACGGCAGATAAGGACAATTACAAAAAATTCAACTAAAGTCGATTGTGGCAGTGAAAGAGTTGAGAGTGAAGTGCATGATAGCTAGGGGGGAAAAACTCTGTGGTGCCCCCTTCCCTAGGTGCCCCCTTCCCTTGTTGCCCTAAGCATGTGCTTATTTTGTTTAATGGTTAATCCAGCCCTGGCTCTTGTAGAGCAGGTTTATGTAGCAATTTGTTTTAAAGGATAAGGTTGCCAGTTCAAGGCTCACAATCATACTAGTTCCTTCTTACATGCCTAAGGGATCATATGTGCTGTTCTTTCTTAATCTCTATATAGACTTCCTGCTTTAAATAAAGAATAGGCTTACCACTTGAAAAATTCGAAAACAGACAATACGTGGATTATACAGAGCTTGACGCATATAGCAACGTTGTAGGGACATTGTTATCACGTGTCTTGGTTATTAGCATAGATAATCTATTCTATAATCAACTTTTGAGCATTCCAAAAAAATTTAAAGTCGCTGAGAATACCAGATCGTATTCTGCTATCTGTTCTTGACGATTTTTATTTTCCTCTAACTCCCGTTATCTTTTCTTTTTTCATCTTACTCTGCCTCTTTTTATCTTCATCTGCCTCTTTTTTATTTTTCTCTTTTTTTTCTCTTTACTACCTGTTAAAGAACGAATCTTACTATGAAGACTGGAAGTAACGAAAGGCCAAGAATATTAGCCGTTAGCATAACTTAGTGCAAAACGCGTTACGTCATTAACAACTGGTGACGTATTAAATATGCAGCGTTCAATATAAGTTAAAACTCGTGCAAAAACATAGTTACCACAGAGAGACATATTACCGCAAAATAAATGGTAATAGCCTATGTGTGGCAACGATACAAAATACATTAGTATTCGTTCTTTAACACTACCTCAATTTTTTATATTTTCTTTTGAGTCTTCTTTGTTAGCATCTGCCTCTTGTTATCTTCATTTGTCTGTTTTATCGTCATATGGCCCTGTATAACCTATACACGTTGTTGGTCCTTCCAGTGTCCTGTATAAATGATACACGTTGTTGGTCCTACCAGTGTCCTAATTTCCCCGTTTCTTCGTCTGTTTTATCGACATATGGTCCTGTATAACTGATACATGTTGTTGGTCCTACCAGCATGCTGTATAACTGATACATGTTGGTCCTACCAGCATGCTGTATAACTGATACATGTTGGTACTACCAGCATGCTGTATAACTGATACATGTTGTTGGTCCTACCAGCATCCTGTATAACTGATACACGTTGTTAATCCTACCAGCATCCTGTATAACTGATACACGTTGTTGGTCCTACCAGCGTCCTTTATAACTGATACACGTTGGTACTACCAGCATGCTGTATAACTGATACATGTTGTTGGTCCTACCCGCATGCTGTATAACTGATACATGTTGTTGGTCCTATTAGCGTCCTGTATAACTGATACACGTTGTTGGTCCTACCATTATCCTGTATAACTGATACACGTTGTTGGTCCTACCAGCGTCCTGTATAAATGATACACGTTGTTGGTCCTACCAGTGTCCTAATTTCGTCCGTGTTTTATATCCTAATACATGTTGTTGGTCCTACTGATACACGTTGTTGGTCCTACCAGCGTCCTGTATAACTGATACATGTTGTTGGTCCTACCAGCGTCCTGTATAAATGATACACGTTGTTGGTCCTACCAGTGTCCTAATTTCCCCGTTTCTTCGTCTGTTTTATCCTCATATGGTCCTGTATAACTGATACATGTTGTTGGTCCTACCAGCATGCTGTATAACTGATACACGTTGTTGGTCCTACCAGCGTCCTGTATAACTGATACACGTTGTTGGTCCTACCAGCGTCCTGTATAGCTGATACACGTTGTTGGTCCTACCAGCGTCCTGTATAACTGATACACGTTGTTAGTCCTACCAGCGTCCTGTATAACTGATACACGTTGTTGGTCCTACCATCGTCCTGTATAACTGATACATGTTGTTGGTCCTACCAGCGTCCTGTATAACTGATACACGTTGTTGGTACTACCAGCGTCCTGTATAACTGATACATGTTGTTGGTCCTACCAGCGTCCTGTATAACTGATACACGTTGTTGGTCCTACCAGCGTTCTGTATAACTGACACATGTTGGTACTACCAGCGTCCTAATCTCCCCGTTTCTTAATCTGTCTTAAACGATGACATATTCAGTTTTTATCAGACATCTTATCTCCCACTTTGTGATCTTCATAAACTGGGCTATAGACAGAGAACATGTTTGACGATGATAGCAAAGAGCATGTATGAATACCATTCACTGCCTGGGTCAGCAATTTCTTACATCGAACTGAATAATTAGTAGACATGAAGAACAACAGACGAAGACAAAGGAACAAAAGGAAAAACAGAGGACAAAAGTTGTACAAGCTGCAGTTAAGTAGTTGGTGATATTTTTTAAAGTCATAGAAGAAGAAGGTGAAGAAGAAGAAGGACTGCAAAGAAGATGAAGAAGATAAAACTAAAGTGAAGAAAAGTCAGAACAAGAGTGTCATTCATATTTCACTACTGTTGTCCTCAATTCGCTTTGGTCATGAAAATAACCTGTTACGGCAAAAGGCTAGATCACTTTATTTGTTTACTCTGATGACGGCTCTCTGTTTAAAAAAAATCCGACTCAGCTATAAAACCATACATATAAGTATTGACACGGTGAGCTCAAATTTCTTGTGTGTATGTGTGTGACAGTAACAATCGTAATTGAAATTGAAAACATACATGATTATATAGCATTAAAAACTCTCACTGGATCCTGAAAATGTGACGGGGCCAAGAGAAAAGAAAGCTGATGATGAACCAGAAGAAGGAAAAAGTGTGGAGAAGAAACAATAAATTGAATATGGAGGAAGAGAACATGAAGAAGAAGTTACATAAAAGATAGAAGAAAAGAAGAACACGAATACGATGACGAAGAAGGCCAAGAAGAAGACAAAAACGAAGAAGAAGAAGACGAAGACACTGTAAAAGACGTAGCAGTAGTAAAGGAAAAATACAAGAAAAAAATAGAATAATAAGAACTCTAATTGTATGTGACGTGTGACGTTTTATGTTCGCTGTTCAGCTTTACTAAAATAGCTTACAACGTTTTTTTTCCCTGACAGCACTGATGAACAACATCAAAGAAATGACAACAGATAATTACGAAGACGACACTAGCAATTTGTCCCAATAAAACAACAGCTAAATCCAGCATTTCTCATACAAACAATTGCGAAGCTTTAAAAGAAACAGATGAAGAAAGACAGACAATCTTGGAAATGATATTCGATTTTGCAGGTCTGAAAGTGTTGAAGCCCATGGGAATTAAAAACTTGATGAACAATTTCTCTTGTCAATTTTAGCAGTTTGAGTTGTGATCTTGAGAGAATATTAGGGTATTCAGAGCTTATAGTGGCCTTCACACGTTTTTTGATTTAAGAAATCATTTCGGACGATCTTGCGTAAACCGAATTTTTCCCAAGCCGAGATTTGCAACTAGTTGTGTGACACTTTAAGTTTAATTTTAAAAAGACACTTCCCATAAAACTCTTTTCTGTTCTTCATAATCATACGGTCTACTACGATCTAATATTCGTAATCCTAAGCCCAACAGTGGTCTAGTCTTCAGAGCCTTAAAATATATTGTTTTCTTGACTGTGCTATCTTAGAACCCGCTGCTTTCTAGTCCTTGCAAACTTACAGCTATCTACAGCTTTTTTCTTTAAATCTCAGCTTCTACCATTTTCTTATCTTAGGATCCACTGTCTTATTTTTTTCCCTCTTTCCCCCGTCACGTTTTCAGGATCCAGTGAGAGGGTTTATGCTATCTGGCCATGTATGTTTTCAGTTTTAATTACGATAGTTACTGTCACCCGAAAAAAAAGTAATTTGGGCTCACTGTGACAGTACTTATCAGTATGGTTTTATAGCTGAGTCATTTAAAAAAAAAACACAGAGCCGTCAGCAAAGCAAGCAAATAAACTAATCTAGCTTTTTGCCTTAACAGGTTATTTTCATGATCAAGGTGAATTGAGGATAAAGGTAGTGAAATATGAATGCTCCAATATCCATGAAGGCATAAATCGATACCAGATATAGAGTGCAGCCAGGATAAATAGAAGTCGCTGGGACCGTCGCATAACTATAAAGTGACAGTGACACTACTTCTACTTATCCGAAATTCTGCTTAACCGAATATTGTTCAAAGATGAACATTTACGTCAGAATAACAGGTAAATCATAAAGCAATTATTTTAACCATTTTGGTATTTTAATTTTAAATATGCATGTCTGCATCATTTTAAAGTTTTCAAAAGTAATTTAGCGAAGCCTAAAATGCACTGCCAAGTTAATTGCTAGTAGCATAGTATCAAGTGCGAAAAAACGTTCGAAACGCGTTTTGGTTTAGTATTTTTGCGTGCTCTGTAGCGGTTCATACATAGATTCCTAGAACGATAACTATTGCATAAGTAAGCCGATGTAAGTGTTACTTCACTGACCTAGAGACTTCTATTGTCTATTGTTTTCCTTCATTCTTTCTTACGAGTGCCTGCAAAATACTAGTTTATGTTCATTATTTACTATTCACATGCCTCGGGTTTCACTCTTTGTTTATCTTCGGGTCTCAAACGCGTAGTCCCGTTGCTATCAGAGTTTAATGCAAGCCTTTTTCTCGCAAACCAAGGTGAACCAGTGTTCGCACAGTCAGTCTGCCGATTAAGTGCTAGATGGTTTCATGAATGTTAGCGTTTAAATCTACTAAAGGAAGCTGGGACGTTTATTATCCTTTTATTCCCTGATCACCATTATGTAAAACAAATTACTACAAAAATAACTGCTGCAGAAGTGTGTGCTTTGATGCGGACGTCATACAAGGACCATCTGTAACAGCGGGTCCATGCTCCGTAAGGAACGATAAAGAAGACAATAATGATGATATAATGACATGGAGATATGCATCGTTTTCCTCCTTAAAATTGATTTTGTTTTATATTTTATTTGAAGAAGACCAAGCAAGATAGAAGTGACAAAAAATAAGTAATTGAATTTATTAATAAAATGACAGACATATACACAGATAAAAAGAAGAGTAATGACAGCTATAAAAGGAGAAGCGGGAACAAGACAGAAAGGTTAGGAGAGGAACGAGAGGAAAATGAAGAGAACAAACAGATAAAGAAATAAAGAAAGAACGGACGAACGACGTTCTTATGAAATTTTAATTTCGTCAGGGTTATTAAAAAAAGGGAATTATGGCCTTTTCACATTTCTATCCTGCAGTAATGTGAAAATAAAAACAACGACAAACAAAACAAAAAACAAAACAAAAGATAACAAAAACTAGGAAGTGCAACGGTAGATGTAATTGAAAAATAACGAAATATAGAAAAAAACATAAAATAGGACACCAAATACAAGTACAATAAAAATGAAATTAAAGACAAAAATGAATAAGAACAAAAGGGAGTAAATAAACAATGAACGTTGTTTTATTACATTGAGTGTCATGATTTCTATCTTCTTTGATCTTCTTCAATGTAATTAATCCTGAGCCTATTAAAATAAGGAACCAAAAGGTAGAACAGACAAATACATTTACACATCTAGGAAGCATTGCTACACCAGACGGCGGAACAATCAATGGCATCAGTAACAATAAAAAATATACCAGAACAGCCTTTGATAGTCTAAACAACATCTGGAGGTCTTCTCAGTACAGCCACAAACAATAAATTAAAATTATACGAGAGTTGTGTACGGAATGCCGGAGATTAACAAAAAGGGGAATGTCCAAATAGTCATCTTTCCACACAATCTGCCTAAGGAAAATTCTTCGAATTTATTTGGGCCGAATACCATCACCAAGTAAGAACTGCTTACACAGTTAAGTCAAAAAAGATGCACACCATCATTGCTGACAGACGCAAGAACTGGGTTGGCCGTGTCCTCAGAATAGACCCTGGCACTATCATAAGAATTCCACTGCTTTAGGCCACAGAAGGAAGGCAAAAAAGATGCAGACCAAACAGAAGCAGACCAAAGACAACCTGGCGGAGAACTGCGGAGGCCAGATGTAAAGCATGAACAAGAGTTGGGGCACTGCATGAAGTGTGTCCACGGACAGAGCAAAGTGGAGACGTGCTATTGCTGCCCTACAAGACGCCATTAGGCGTGATGGCTACTGATAGATTTGTTAGTCACGGGCTCTAAAGATCAAAGAAACAAGAAGAAGAAACACAGAAATTACAACCAAATACAAAAGAATAAAACGACCAAAAAATTAAATTTAAAAATAAAAGGAGAACAATCGGTAAAAATAAAGGGAAGAAGCAAGAAAGAAAACATGGGGGCGGAAAGGATTAAAAGCAGACAAAGGTACGGGTGGGAGTAGACAGGGAAACGCACAGTAAGAAAGTAAGAAACAGGGACAGATAGAAAGAAAGAAAACCGAATGCAAAACCATGGATGTAAAGATGAGAAAAAAGAAATAGAAGATGGAGAAGGACAAGTAACAAGGAAAAGTGGTTAAATGGAAAAAAACACAAATAATTACATAGAAAAAATAATTAAAGAAAGAGAGAAAAAGATAACCAAAAAGAAGGAAAGAGTGAAAACAAAAGGAAAAAAAACACAGACATATACAAAGAAAACAGACAGAAACAGGGCCAAACAGAAGGAAAGAATGAAAAAAGAAAAGGAAACACAAAGCTATTTAGGAAGAAAGAAAGAGGCTAAACAGAAGGAAATAATGAAAAGAAAGGAAAAAAAACACAGATATATAAAAAGAAAGAGAGAAAGAAAGGAAGAGAAAGAAAGATAACAAGAAAGACAGAAAGAAAGAGACAATTATGCTTAATTAACAAGCAATAAAGAGAATCTCAAGCGACAGTTTACAAGATTACAATTCTTTCACGTTTATTAGCGATGAAAGACCTACATTTATTTGTCTACCTTCGCACAAGTGTGGTGAAGTGGGATGTTATAAATATTTATAGGGGACTTAGTGTACTGACTGAGATCAGCTGTGAAGGTATATATATATCTAATAAGAGTAGTGTATTATATATAACCTTACTTGCTGCCACATATGTATACCTCAGTCAGAATTATTCTGGAATAGTGTGATGACTACGTTATATGTCTAGGGTATGTGTATGATGAAGTGTAAGTCAAAACAACAACAGACAGATAAACAATTTAATTTATTCCACTACACTTGACAACACTGTGACACTAACATACATAAAACACTCTACAAGGATATTTTAAAGGAGTCATTGATAACTTTTCAAATAACAATATGTATTCATTGCTGGCATGAATGAATATGTGTCCTGATTCAAATACAAAGGGAACCAGGAATCACAATCAATTTTAATTACAAGTTATAAGTACAGAATTTATCAATATGAATATTGTAGTGACATATATTATTAAAAGTATCCTATGTGTGTCAGTTGTGTAGTAGTAATATGAGGTAATACTGGTTTTGTTTTGTTCAAGCTCTGTTGGTATTTGTCATCATGACTTCAATAGTTTGTCTTTATTGGAACTAGTATTGGAGATGTTCTCAGTTCCTGATTTTAAAACAATTTAATTCCCCTCTTAATGTTATTTTTACAATGTCATTTTAAGATGGGGGTACATAATGTTGAGCTCAGCTGGCCACATCAGCTTATCTTGCGTGATGGCGGCAGGAAAAGACTCCTCTGCTCGATTTCTCCCCTGTGCTCTGGAGACACCTCACTGATAGCTAAATGGACCAAGGAGTATGCTGTCCGACTCTGGATTCAGCAAAGCTCTGACCAGGTGCTGCTCAATACCATAAGACCACAGTCCCTGAAAACAAGAAGGATGTACCTTCTACTTCATAACTAATTGATACTCTAGTTCTACACTGAGCACAATCATCACAAACATTGAGTTCAGAGCGTTAGGCCAACTGTCAGCTTCATCTGAAATACTTTATACCAGTATTTCCCTCCCTAATGGTTACTACGCCTCTGCAATTCCAGCATTATTTCTGTCTAATCAATAATCTAGGTGTCAGTGTACTGTTTGGCCATTCCATGCAGTTTTACTTTCCTCCGACACCTTCTGTTCAGGCTGGAGCATTATAGGCTTTACATCATGTTTGCTACTGAACTACACATATATACAGGCATAAATTAACAATTCACATTCAATTTTCATTAAAAGATACTGAATGTTTCAAGCTTACCACAATTCATGGAAATAAACACAGATACGTTGACTAGCAATGAATTCTGGCACAAATACTGGCACAAATTCCCATCTGCTTATGTTCCAGGCTTTTATTTAGCAAAAATATGAGCTGGCTTCAACGCACTGTTGCTTTATCAAGCTTATTTGAACTAGTGGTCTCGAACTAACGCTCCTAAGTGATTATATCAGCGAGTCTGGCCAATGGAGCCACGTTTCGACAAGTGTTTGAAAAAATTTTACCTTCCTACGTCTCCCCTAACAACCAAGGATAGCATTTATAGTCCGACTAATCGTGTTTAGCCTTACATATCATTCCAGCCAATCAGTTCAAATGTAACTTGTGGCCCATTTCCCGTACAATGGTGGTTTAAAAAAATCTACCACTGAGCGATTCTGATTTTGGGTGTTGTCTGACAGCACCATCATTTTATTTTGGCTATAACTTGTTAATTCCTAGACTATTTGCGTAACGTTTTACATATTCTTTGTCAGCAAGCCCTAAGGAACCCAAATATACAAATTTAAAAGAGCTAAGTGGCTGCGTTCAAAATATGCAATTTCTTCTACCTCCTGTTTCGAAGATGTGCTATCTGGGTACTGTAATGTTTTCAAACGTAAACCCATCTAATGTTATCTTTTCTAATAAGCGTTTTTCAGGATTTTAAAACCTAACTCTGGGAAGGTTAGTGTTTTTATCACTGTCCGTCTGAAAAAAAGTTAGTGCATGTGGCCTTACACGCGTGATAGTAGTAATTGTATATCGCGTTACGCTTGTTGGGGGTGGCATTAATAGCGAGACACGTGTTAAATGTTGCATGCGTTCCTGATTTTCAGCCCTCCCTTCTTTCTATTTGAGTCCATCTGTTCGTTCGTTTAGGTAACGTAGTATAATTAATGTTAGGATTAATTTAGGTCATTACGCAGTGTGCCTCTCAATGTTTTTCTTAGAAATGCAATACCCGTTTTAATGTGTTGTGGAAACGCTTGTATTTATGCAGTGGCTTATATTTAACGTGGAAACGTTACAATTTGCAGACGAAGCATAAAACAAAGGGGATTTCGAGTACTGTCATTGTGACAGCACTGTTCTTTACCATTCTTCTTCCTTTCTTTATTATATGTATTTATTAGGCTTTATATTTACTTGATAATTTATATATGTGGATTAGAATATTCCACGACATCTCCCCTCTTAAAACAGACATTATATGTCAGTCCTTTATTCTATATACACATAGAGAAATTTATTATTATTTCTGGGGTTTACGGTGATTCTCATCACACGGATGGCGGCTTAAAAAAATCCGCTCCCAAATTTGTTTTTCCAGATATATACTCAATGCTAAAAAAGTTATAGGGAGCCAAAAGCAAGGACCATCGGAGTAACCTAGAGTTCTCATGCTTAGCCTGGGCTAGAAACGATAAAGGTTTGTGGTCCGTTTGCAACTTAAATGCCTTCCCATACAGATAAATATTGAATTTCTTTATTGCCCATATTACTGCAAAGATTTCGCTAGATGAGTAGTTGATTCTTTTTTCGCTAGTTGAATATCCCCACCAGTTGATTATTAAAATCAGGTCCTTTATTAATTACACATGCTTTAGCATTGGGTTTTCCAGTTGGAAACTCCATTAAATAAAGACACACAGACATTAGATGGCGGGAGCTTAAAAATTCCTTGCTCCCAGGCATTTCCAGATATATAAACTGCTAAAGCCAAAGAATTTTGGATAACCTAGAGTGCCAAAATTATGCAAGTTTTTTATGAGTATATACTGATTTCTGTAGTAAATCTTTTGCCAACTTAAATAAATACTTACCAATTTGCAGGCTTTGATTAAATATTGAATAATTCATTCCCAATTGCCAATTATTACTTGCATTTTTCCTAGTCCTGCCAGAACGCTATTAATCAATTTTTGCTATGAATTGCCACTTGACTTAAATGCTATCTGACATGCAAGCTCAGGTAATTTCAAAATAGGTTTACTTGTGAGCTTTTTTGACTTAATTCAATTCTTGGTAAGCACATTTCACACTTGTGTCCCCCCCCAACACCAAAATTCAACTATTAGCTTCCTTTCCCACCAGTTAATGCGATCTATCAAATAGGATCTGGTCCTAACATTACGTGGGGGTCCTTGTAATGCGTCTATTTCCTTTACGTGTGCACATATGGAATTAAAGTTTCCTTGATATACTTCTGGTAGAAACCACATAATGAGACAAAGGATCTCACGTCCTTCTTGGTTTGTGGTCTCGGGGCTTTCTGTAGTTTCTCTAAATTCTTTGGGTCAGGGTCATGTTTCCCTGATAAACTGTGTGTCCCAAAAATTCCAATTCTTTACATCCAACGCAACATTTGGTTGGTCGGGCTGTTAAATTTGCCTCCCTAAGTCGATCAAACAGCATGTTCAGAGAGTCAATGTGTTCCTCAAATGTTTCTGTTGCTATAAGGATATCATCCATAAAATTTGTTATACAGGGATTATTCAGAGGGTCCAATAATTTCTCATCATTCTAGAGAAGACACTAGGCGCATTCTTCAATCCAAATGGCAATCTATTAAACTCATAGTGTCCTTCTGAGGTACTAAAAGCTAGGTATGGTCTAACCTCAGGCTTTACTGGAATCTGATAGTATCCTTTACTCAAATCCACTTTTGAGAAATATTTAGCTTTATTTAGTCTGGCAAACAGCTGATTTGTATCCGGCAATGGATCCACCTGTCCTTCTGTAATAGCATTCAGTCTCCTGTAATCTATACAGAGTCTATGTTCTCCAGAGGGCTTCCTTAAGAGTACAACACCGGAACTATATGAAGACTCACTGTGCGAAATAATTCCTTCCTTCAACAGATAGTCTATCTCTTCCTTCAAAGCTTTCTCCTTAGCAAACGGAATCGAATATGGTTTCATACAGACAGGTGTGGGGTCTATCAGTTTCATATCATATTCCAATAGGTTTGTATGCCCTGGTCGGTCTGTTAACACCTCTGCATGATTATTTAGAACCTGTTGCACTCTCTCTTTCTGAGTTTTCGTTAAATGTGTACTGATTTTCACCTGTGCTGCTGTCTCACAGGGGTGTAATGGATATTCAAATGATGAAAGTGGTTCCTTTTTCATCTCCATGGCGATGGACAAGGTCAACAAGTGTGTCTCTTCCTGATGTTCTCTTCCCAAATATTTCTTCAGGAGATTCACATGATAGATTTTTTCTTTCCCCTTCTTATCTATCTTATAATTTGTTCTAGACACCTTCTCTAGAACTGTATATGGACCCTGCCATCCAATTTGTAACTTATTCTGACTCCCGGGCAAAAGAAGCAGTACTTTCTCTCCCACAGCCAAATTTCTGTCTTTCGCCTTCCTGTTATAATAGGCAGCATGTTTCTTCCTGGCTTGTTTCAAATTTTCATTGGCAAGTTTCCAGCCAGTTTTTAAACGAGTGGTCAGCTCATTCACATATTGGTATGAAGATGTAATGTTTTCCTCTGCCTTTTCATCAGTCCACGTTCTTAACAAAGCTTCGAGTGGCCCTTTTATTGGCCTTCCAAACAATAATGTTGCCGGGGCCATACCGGTTGAACTATGGGGTACCTCCCTATAAGCAAAGAGGGCGGCGTGCAGGTACTGGTCCCATGTATCTGGTTTTTCGTGTGCCAACTTTCTCAGGATCGACATCAACGTGCCGTTAAATCTTTCCCTTGGCCGTTCCCTTTGGGATGATACACACTACAATGGAAGTGTTTGGCCTGGAAGATCCTGAAAACGTCTTCAGTTAGTTTCCCCTTGAACTGAGAGCCATTATCAGTCAAGATTTGATTGGGAATGCCTAACCTTGTGAAAATTGTGAGCAATGCCTCTGCCACATGTTTAGAATCAATCGATGACAGGGCTACTGCCTCTCCCCACATAGAACAAGTGTCCACCAGAGTCAGAATGTAGCTGTTCCTTCTCTTGGTTCGGGTGAGAGGTCCCACAAGATCCACGGCAACTCTCTCAAAGGGTGTTCCCACTATGGGCATTTCCCCCAGAGTTGCTGGTGCAGTCCAATGTTTAGGTGCTACTCGTTGGCACTCTGGACAGGATTTTACATATCGTTTGATATCTTCAGTTATTCCTGGCCAGAAATAGTGACAAGCTATTCGCTGTCCTGTTGCGCTGATTCCCATATGACCACTGAAGGGAATCGCATGCCCTAGTTCCAACACTTTAGTCCTATATGAAGTGGGAAGAACCAGCTGTCCGTGACCATTGGATTCAGATCCAGCCTTCCTATATATCAGTTTGTTCTTCATATAAAACTCTCCCTTGCCTGGAGGTGTATGAGATTTGGGCAACTTCTTGAAACATGGCTTGAGTGTTTTGTCCTCAGCCTGTGCCTTCCTCATCTCATCTGGGTGAGTATTTATTGGATTATCCTCCTCCTTTTTAGACTGTGATCTGGTCTGCACTGTTGCCAATATCACAGGTCTCTTGGGATTCCCCAAGAAGACATATCTACACCCCAATATTAGAGGGTAGATTGGCTCATTTATCACTGCTGCTTTTATGATTCCTTCCACATATCGCGTTTTCACCTTTATTCGGGCGACGGGAAGTGTCATGGTAGCTACATCCTTGGTTGCAGTTTGAATCTCCACTGTTTCTGTGGTGTATTGATCGGCCTGCACCAGGTGAGAACTCACAACGGAATCGTAATCTAAACCGGTATCATATAAACACCTTATAGTGACACCATTACAGATGACATCTTCACACACTGGGGGGTGGTATGGTTCCTGTAGTTCTTCAGGTTTGACCTTCTTTTCCTTTTTCCCCGATGTCATAGCAGCACAATGAGGAGGTTTCCTTCTACAATGGTCAGTGTCATGATTGTTCATCTTACAATTTTTTACACCACCTTTTTCCTTGGTTGAAAGATTTTCTTTCATCATATTTCCTTTCATCGAATTGTGGGAATTTATTTTTATTTTCATACCGTGGCCTATCAAATTGGTGCTTACCTTTGTTTTGATCCTTAGGATCAAATTTATTAAAGTTCTGTGGTGCCCTACAGTTATCCACTTGTTTCTTTTTATTACCTGTTACCTCTGCTTGAGCTGCTTGATACCTTTCAGCAACATTTAGCAACTCACCCAGCCTCTCTGCACCTTGTTCCATGAGAAACTTTCTCAGGTCTGGAGCCATGGACTCTCTTAGCTGCTCTATAAGGACCATTTCCTTAAGATCTTGGGTTTTCCCCAGAGAAGTCCATTTCTCCAAGTATGTCTCTATTCGTGCAGAGAACTGGTGATAGGTTTCACCTGACAGTAGTTTAGCATTCCTAAATTTTTTCCTATAAAATTCTGCATTCTTTTCATATCTTAACAAAAGAGCCTGCTTTAGCATGTCATAATTTTCCTGATCACCTCTGCTCATTTTTGCAAAAACTTCATAAGCTGCCCCACGAAGTCCTTGAGATAACTTTAAGCTCCACCTTTCTCTCTCTAACCCATACGTGGTAGCTAATAGTTCATACCTATTTAGGTAGCTCTCTATATCATCGTCTTTCTCAACAAAATGATCTAAATGAAAATTCATAGCTGAGGTTGAGGCTTCTTGGCTAGCAGTGGCATCAGAGGCAAAGGGACTGGCACCATTTTCAGGAGCATGGCCCTGAAACTCAAACTCCCTAAGTCGTAACTCATGTTCCCTTTGTAATCTTTTATCTTCTGCTTCCCTTTCTGCAGCTAATTTCTTGTCTTCTCTTTCTGCAGCTAATTTCTTCTCTTCTCTTTCTGCAGCTAATTTCTTCTCTTCTCTTTCTGCAGCTAATTTCTTCTCTTCTCTTTCTGCAGCTAATTTCTTCTCTTCTCTTTCTGCAGCTAATCTTTTCTCTTCTCCTTCTGCAGCTAATCTTTTGTCTTCTCTTTCTGCTTCCAATTTCTTAGCCTCAGCCTCAATCTGCAACCTCTTAGTCTCAGCCTCAGCCTCAAATTGTAACCTCTTAATTTCCCTTTCAGCCTCTAACTTTCTTTCGGCTTCAAACCTTCTTTCTTCGCGTTCAATAAATTTGTCACATTCCGTAGTGACATAGGCAACTATAACTTTCCCATCTAATCCTAACTCTTTTGCAGTCTGAACAGCAGCAGATCGAAATTTGGCCAGGTCCGCCATTGTCTATCAGGTAAATTTATACAATGTCTAACCAACAATTCAATCTCTAAATATATATCTAATGGACAACACAGGCACCGTGAGCTCAACCTTATTTAATTCCACCCAAGGATACCTTTTAATTCTTATATTCCCTGAAGTGAATTACCCCCAATATTTGTAATAGGTAAAGATTCAAAATCCCAAGAGCGAGACCCCAATATATGTGGTGAAGTGGGATGTTATAAATATTTATAGGGGACTTAGTGTACTGACTGAGATCAGCTGTGAAGGTATATATATATCTAATAAGAGTAGTGTATTATATATAACCTTACTTGCTGCCACATATGTATACCTCAGTCAGAATTATTCTGGAATAGTGTGATGACTACGTTATATGTCTAGGGTATGTGTATGATGAAGTGTAAGTCAAAACAACAACAGACAGATAAACAATTTAATTTATTCCACTACACTTGACAACACTGTGACACTCACATACATAAAACACTCTACAAGGATATCTTAAAGGAGTCACTGATAACTTTTCAAATAACAATATGTATTCATTGCTGGCATGAATGAATATGTGTCCTGATTCAAATACAAAGGGAACCAGGAATCACAATCAATTTTAATTACAAGTTATAAGTACAGAATTTATCAATATGAATATTGTAGTGACATATATTATTAAAAGTATCCTATGTGTGTCAGTTGTGTAGTAGTAATATGAGGTAATACTGGTTTTGTTTTGTTCAAGCTCTGTTGGTATTTGTCATCATGACTTCAATAGTTTGTCTTTATTGGAACTAGTATTGGAGATGTTCTCAGTTCCTGATTTTAAAACAATTTAATTCCCCTCTTAATGTTATTTTTACAATGTCATTTTAAGATGGGGGTACATAATGTTGAGCTCAGCTGGCCACATCAGCTTATCTTGCGTGATGGCGGCAGGAAAAGACTCCTCTGCTCGATTTCTCCCCTGTGCTCTGGAGACACCTCACTGATAGCTAAATGAACCAAGGAGTATGCTGTCCGACTCTGGATTCAGCAAAGCTCTGACCAGGTGCTGCTCAATACCATAAGACCACAGTCCCTGAAAACAAGAAGGATGTACCTTCTACTTCATAACTAATTGATACTCTAGTTCTACACTGAGCACAATACATCACAAACATTGAGTTCAGAGCGTTAGGCCAACTGTCAGCTTCATCTGAAATACTTTATACCAGTATTTCCCTCCCTAATGGTTACTACGCCTCTGCAATTCCAGCATTATTTCTGTCTAATCAATAATCTAGGTGTCAGTGTACTGTTTGGCCATTCCATGCAGTTTTACTTTCCTCCGACACCTTCTGTTCAGGCTGGAGCATTATAGGCTTTACATCATGTTTGCTACTGAACTACACATATATACAGGCATAAATTAACAATTCAAATTCAATTTTCATTAAAAGATACTGAATGTTTCAAGCTTACCACAATTCATGGAAATAAACACAGATACGTTGACTAGCAATGAATTCTGGCACAAATACTGGCCCAAATTCCCATCTGCTTATGTTCCAGGCTTTTATTTAGCAAAAATATGAGCTGGCTTCAACGCACTGTTGCTTTATCAAGCTTATTTGAACTAGTGGTCTCGAACTAACGCTCCTAAGTGATTATATCAGCGAGTCTGGCCAATGGAGCCACGTTTCGACAAGTGTTTGAAAAAATTTTACCTTCCTACGTCTCCCCTAACAACCAAGGATAGCATTTATAGTCCGACTAATCGTGTTTAGCCTTACATATCATTCCAGCCAATCAGTTCAAATGTAACTTGTGGCCCATTTCCCGTACAATGGTGGTTTAAAAAAATCTACCACTGAGCGATTCTGATTTTGGGTGTTGTCTGACAGCACCATCATTTTATTTTGGCTATAACTTGTTAATTCCTAGACTATTTGCGTAACGTTTTACATATTCTTTGTCAGCAAGCCCTAAGGAACCCAAATATACAAATTTAAAAGAGCTAAGTGGCTGCGTTCAAAATATGCAATTTCTTCTACCTCCTGTTTCGAAGATGTGCTGTCTGGGTACTGTAATGTTTTCAAACGTAAACCCATCTAATGTTATCTTTTCTAATAAGCGTTTTTCAGGATTTTAAAACCTAACTCTGGGAAGGTTAGTGTTTTTATCACTGTCCGTCTGAAAAAAAGTTAGTGCATGTGGCCTTACACGCGTGATAGTAGTAATTGTATATCGCGTTACGCTTGTTGGGGGTGGCATTAATAGCGAGGCACGTGTTAAATGTTGCATGCGTTCCTGATTTTCAGCCCTCCCTTCTTTCTATTTGAGTCCATCTGTTCGTTCGTTTAGGTAACGTAGTATAATTAATGTTAGGATTAATTTAGGTCATTACGCAGTGTGCCTCTCAATGTTTTTCTTAGAAATGCAATACCCGTTTTAATGTGTTGTGGAAACGCTTGTATTTATGCAGTGGCTTATATTTAACGTGGAAACGTTACAATTTGCAGACGAAGCATAAAACAAAGGGGATTTCGAGTACTGTCATTGTGACAGCACTGTTCTTTACCATTCTTCTTCCTTTCTTTATTATATGTATTTATTAGGCTTTATATTTACTTGATAATTTATATATGTGGATTAGAATATTCCACGACAACAAGATTACTCTTCGCAGAGTTGTAGATACAAGGATAATGGCGCTTCTAAAGAACAATGCTGCATAGGACAGAGCCCTATTCACTTACATCTGATCCGGCACCTTTTGTGAAGTTTTAAGCAATGGTTTGGCTTGTTCGAGACCCCAGCTGGTTTAATCCAGCGAAATTCCTTTTACAATTAATTTTGGCTCTATGGCTGTTGTCATGAAATATTCTAATCCACATATATAAATTATTAGGTAAATATGAAGCCTAACAAATAAAATTAATAAAGAGAAGAGCAATGGTAAAATGACAGTGCTGTCACAAGGAATGTACTCGAAATCCCCCTTGTTTTCTGCTTCGTCTGCAAATTGTAACGCTTTCACGTTGATATAAAAGCTTACTGTATTATTACCCGCCTTCTTCAATGAAACGTGTGCTGCATTTCTAAGAAAAACATTGAGACGTACTGCGTAATGACCTAAATTAATCCTAACATTAATTATATTACGTTACCAAAACGAACGAACAGATGGACAAAAGGATAGAGAGAGGGGAGGGCTGAAAATCAGGAACGCATGCAACACGCGACGCGCGATATACAAATGCTGCCATCACGCGTGTAAGTCTACAAGCACTAACTTTTTCAGACGGACAGTGATAAAATACACTACCCTTTCCCAGAGTTAGGTTTTAAAATCATAAAAAACGCTTATTGGGGAAACCTGACATTCTACTGTTTTATGTCCGAAATCCTGACATTAGTCTGACAGTACAGCAGGACAGGTGGCGGTTCTCACATAAAAAATAAAACAACTATACGACTATCCTAGAAATTGCATATTTTGAACGCAGCCACGTAGCTCCTTTAAATTAGTATTTTTGGGTTCCTTAGGGCTTGCTGACAAATAATATGTAAAACGTTACGCAAATAGTCCAGGAATTAATAAATTATACCCAAAATAAAATATTGGGGGTGCCTGACAGCATAAAATCATTTCTGCTCATAAGATTTTTTTTTAACGTGTTTGAAAAAAATTTACGTTACAGAAATAGCCTACCATGTAAACTCCAAATTGATTGGAGCGCAACAAATGAAAGCCTAACCACGATTGGTCGGGCTATAAATACTATCTTGGTTGTTAGGGGAGACGGGAAAAGATAACATTTTTTCAAACACTTGTCGAAACGGGGCTCATTGGTCAGACTCGCTGATATACACACTTGGGAGCGTTAGTTCGAAACCACTTGTTTAAATACACTTGATAAAGCATCAGTGCGTTGAAGCCAGCATATATTTGGCTAAATTAAAAGCCTGGAAGATAAGCAGAAGGAAATTTGTGCCAGTTTGTGCCAGAATTCATTGCTAATCAACGTATCTGTGTTATTCGTATGAATTGTGGGACAGTGGTCTTGATGGTACTGAGCAGCATCTGGTCAGAGATTTGCTGAATCCAGTGTCGGACAGCATACTCCTTGGTCTTTTTAGCTATCAGTGAGGTGTCTCCTGAGCCCAGAGGAGAATTCGAGCAGAGGAGTCCTTTCCTGCCGCCATCACTCAAGATAAGCAGAGTTGGCCAGCTGAGCTCAACATTATGCCCCCTCATCTTGAAATAACTTTATAAAAATACTATTCAGAGGGGAATTTACTTGTCTTAAAATCAGGAACTGTGAACATCTCCAATACTGGTCCCTAAAGACAAACTATTGAAGTCATGATGACAAATACCAACAGAGCTTGAACAAAACAAAACCAGTATTACCTCATTTTACTACTACAAAACTGACACACATAGAACATTTGTAATAATATATGTCACTACAATATTCATATTAAATACATTCTGTACATAACTTGTAATTTAAATTGATTGTGATTCCTGGTTCCCTTGTAGTTGAATCAGGACACATATTCATTCATGCTAGTAATGAATACATATTGTTATTTGAACCGTTACGAGTGACTTCTTTAAGCTATTCTCATAGAGAGTTATATGTATGTGAGTGTCACAGTGTTGTTAAGAGTAGTGGATTAAATTAAATTGTTTATCTGTCTGTTGTTGTGACTTACACTTCACCATACTCATACCCTAGACGCATAACGTAGCATCACACTATTCCAGAATAATTCTGACTGAGATAAGAGATATGTGGTAGCAAGTAAGGTTATCTATAATACACTACTTTTAATAGATATAGATACCTTCACAGCTGATCTCAGTCAGTACACTAAGTCCCCTATAAGTATTTATAACATCCCACTTCACCACATATATTGGGGTCTCGCTCTTGGGATTTTGAATCTTTAACTATTAAAAATATTGGGGGTAATTCACTTCAGGGAATATAAGAATTAAAAGGTATCCTTGGGTGGAATTAAATAAGGTTGAGCTCACGGTGCCTGTGTTGTCCATTAGAGATTGAATTGTTGGTTAGACATTGTATAAATTTACATAATAGACAATGGCGGACCTGGCCAAATTTCGATCTGCTGCGGTTCAGACTGCAAAAGAGTTAGGATTAGATGGGCAAGTTATGGTTGCCTATGTCACAACGGAATGTGACAAATTTATTGAACGCGAAGAAAGAAGATTAGAAAAAGAGGCCGAAAGAAAGTTAGAGGCTGAGACTAAGAGGTTGCAGATTGAGGCTGAGGCTAAGAAATTGGAGGCAGAAAGAGAAGACAAACGATTGGCTGCAGAAAGGGAAGAGAAGAAATTGGCTGCAGAAAGGGAAGAGAAGAAATTGGCTGCAGAAAGGGAAGAGAAGAAATTAGCTGCAGAAAGGGAAGAGAAGAAATTAGCTGCAGAAAGGGAAGAGAGGAAATTAGCTGCAGAAAGGGAAGCAGAAGATAAAAGATTACAAAGGGAACATGAGTTACGACTAAGGGAGTTTGAGTTTCAAGGCCATGCTCCTGAAAATGGTGCCAGTCCCTTTGCCTCTGATGCTACGGTTACTCAAGGAGCCTCGACCTCAGCTATGAATTTTCATTTAGATCATTTTGTTGAGAAAGACGATGATATTGAGAGCTATATAAATAGGTACGAACTATTAGCTACCACGTATGGGTTAGAGAGAGAAAGGTGGAGCTTAAAGTTATCTCAGGGACTTCGGGGGGCAGCTTATGAAGTTTTTGCAAAAATGAGCAGAGGTGATCAGGAAAATTATGACATGCTAAAGCAGGCTCTTTTGTTAAGGTATGAAAAGAATGCAGAGTTTTACAGGAAAAAATTTAGGAATGCTAAACTACTGTCAGGTGAAACCTATCACCAGTTCTCTGCACGCATAGAGACATACTTGGAGAAATGGACTTCTCTGGGGAAAACCCAAGATCTTAAGGAAATGGTCCTTATAGAGCAACTAAGAGAGTCCATGGCTCCAGACCTGAGAAAGTTTCTCATGGAACAAGGTGCAGAGAGGCTGGGTGAGTTGCTAAATGTTGCTGAAAGGTATCAAGCAGCTCAAGCAGAGGTAACAGGTAATAAAAAGAAACAGGTGGACAACTTTAGGGCACCACAGAACTTTAATAAATTTGATCCTAGGGATCAAAATAAAGGTAAGCACCAATTTGATAGGCCACGGTATGACAATAAAAATAAATTCCCACAATTCGATGAAAGGAAATATAATGAAAGAAAATCTTTCAACCAAGGAAAAAGGTGGTGTAAAAATTGTCAGATGGACAATCATGACACTGACCGTTGCAGAAGGAAACCTGTGTATATGGCAACCCTTCAGGTCAGGTCGACCTCAAGACAGGAGGAGGATATTATGTTAGATACCACTCCAGAAGAGATGAGGAAGGCACAGGCTGGGGATAAAACACTCAAGCCATGTTTCAGAAAATTGTCAACTTGTCATACAACTCCAGGCAAGGGAGATTTTTACATGAAAAACAAGTTGATGTATAGGAAGGCCGGAACTAGATCCCATGGTCACGGACAGCTGGTTCTTCCAAAAAGATACAGGACAGAATTAATAAGGAGCCTACATGTGAAACCAGATGGGGACCATGAGAAGATAGGTACCATCATTCAAAAGGTGGCTCACAATTATTATTGGCCCAAAGCAAGATGGGACATTGAGAATTTTGTAGAAAGGTGTAGCATAGCACATGAGGGAACACCCACAAGTGGGAACATGGATCAGGACCTGGACACGCCATGGGGCAAAATCAGGCCTGACAATAAAAGGAAAAATAAATTTGATAAGGTGGACCAAATGGAATGGGAAGCCCCTTTTCACGGACAAGCTTCACTTAACTGTTTTACAATGGCCACTATGCGGAGAGTGCAAAAAGATGTCTTACCCCAGGATAAGCCGACAATCCCTCAATCGGACTTAAACAAACTGGAGGAAGAAGATGTAGAGAGGAAATCTCTCATCAAGAATTTTAAGTGGGGAGGAAACCCCAGGAAAAGAAAAATTGGTAGCGGTCGTTTTGTGAATGATAATTCTGGGAGGAAAAATCATCACTATAAAGCTTCGAGTGGAAGAGACCATACCGGTGCATGGACAAATAGGTCCACACAATTAAAGGTCCATATGTAGCTTTGTTAAGAACGTGGACTGATGAAAAGGCAGAGGAAAACATTACATCTTCATACCAATATGTGAATGAGCTGACCACTCGGTTGAAAACTGGCTGGAAACTTGCCAATGAAAATTTGAAACAAGCCAGGAAGAAACATGCTGCCTATTATAACAGGAAGGCGAAAGACAGAAATTTGGCTGTGGGAGAGAAAGTACTGCTTCTTTTGCCTGGGAGTCAGAATAAGTTACAAATTGGATGGCAGGGTCCATATACAGTTCTAGAGAAGGTGTCTAGAACAAATTATAAGATAGATAAGAAGGGGAAAGAAAAAATCTATCATGTGAATCTCCTGAAGAAATATTTGGAAAGAGAACATCAGGAAGAGACACACTTGTTGACCTTGTCCATCGCCATGGAGATGAAAAAGGAACCACTTTCATCATTTGAATATCCATTACACCCCTGTGAGACAGCAGCACAGGTGAAAATCAGTACACATTTAACGAAAACTCAGAAAGAGAGAGTGCAACAGGTTCTAAAGAATCATGCAGAGGTGTTAACAGACCGACCAGGGCATACAAACCTATTGGAATATGATATGAAACTCATAGACTCCACACCTGTCTGTATGAAACCATATTCGATTCCGTTTGCTAAGGAAAAAGCTTTGAAGGAAGAGATAGACTATCTGTTGAAGGAAGGAATTATTTCGCACAGTGAGTCTTCGTATAGTTCCGGGGTGGTACTCTTAAGGAAGCCCTCTGGAGAACATAGACTCTGTATAGATTACAGGAGACTGAATGCTATTACAGAAGGACAGGTGGATCCATTGCCGGATACAAATCAGCTGTTTGCCAGGCTAAATAAAGCTAAATATTTCTCAAAAGTGGATCTGAGTAAAGGATACTATCAGATTCCAGTAAAGCCTGAGGTTAGACCATACCTAGCTTTTAGTACCTCAGAAGGACACTATGAGTTTAATAGATTGCCATTTGGATTGAAGAATGCGCCTAGTGTCTTCTCTAGAATGATGAGAAAATTATTGGATCCTCTGAATAATCCCTGTATAACAAATTTTATGGATGATATCCTTATAGCAACAGAAACATTTGAGGAACACATTGACTCTCTGAACATGCTGTTTGATCGACTTAGGGAGGCAAATTTAACAGCCCGTCCAACCAAATGTTGCGTTGGATGTAAAGAATTGGAATTTTTGGGACACACAGTTTATCAGGGAAACATGACCCCTGACCCAAAGAATTTAGAGAAACTACAGAAAGCCCCGAGACCACAAACCAAGAAGGACGTGAGATCCTTTGTCTCCTTATGTGGTTTCTACCAGAAGTATATCAAAAACTTTAATTCCATATGTGCACCGTTAACTGAATTGACACGTAAAGGACATCCAGATCGCATTACATGGACTCCACAATGTGAAATGACTTACCAAGAATTGAAGGAAAAGCTCACAAGTAAACCCATTTTGAAATTACCTGACTTAAGTCAAGAATTCATAGTAAGGACGGATGCAAGTAATATTGGGTTAGGTGCAACTTTACTACAGAAATCAGATGCATTGGATGGGGAATTAAGCCCAGTGGCATATGCTAGCAGAAAGTTGAATAAAGCTGAAATCAACTACTCAACTAGCGAAAAAGAATGTCTTGCAGTAATATGGGCAATAAAGAAATTCAATATTTATCTATATGGGAAGGCATTTAAGTTGCAAACTGACCACAAACCTTTATCGTTTTTAGCACAGGCTAAGCATGAGAACTCTAGGTTACTCCGATGGTCTTTGCTTCTGGCTCCATATAATTTTAGCATTGAATATATATCTGGAAAAACCAATCTGGGAGCGGATTTTTTAAGCCGCCATCCGTGTGATGAGAATCACCGTAAACCCCAGAAATAATAATAAATTTCTCTATGTGTATATAGAATAAAGGACTGACATATAATGTCTGTTTTAAGAGGGGAGGTGTCATGAAATATTCTAATCCACATATATAAATTATTAGGTAAATATGAAGCCTAACAAATAAAATTAATAAAGAGAAGAGCAATGGTAAAATGACAGTGCTGTCACAAGGAATGTACTCGAAATCCCCCTTGTTTTCTGCTTCGTCTGCAAATTGTAACGCTTTCACGTTGATATAAAAGCTTACTGTATTATTACCCGCCTTCTTCAATGAAACGTGTGCTGCATTTCTAAGAAAAACATTGAGACGTACTGCGTAATGACCTAAATTAATCCTAACATTAATTATATTACGTTACCAAAACGAACGAACAGATGGACAAAAGGATAGAGAGAGGGGAGGGCTGAAAATCAGGAACGCATGCAACACGCGACGCGCGATATACAAATGCTGCCATCACGCGTGTAAGTCTACAAGCACTAACTTTTTCAGACGGACAGTGATAAAATACACTACCCTTTCCCAGAGTTAGGTTTTAAAATCATAAAAAACGCTTATTGGGGAAACCTGACATTCTACTGTTTTATGTCCGAAATCCTGACATTAGTCTGACAGTACAGCAGGACAGGTGGCGGTTCTCACATAAAAAATAAAACAACTATACGACTATCCTAGAAATTGCATATTTTGAACGCAGCCACGTAGCTCCTTTAAATTAGTATTTTTGGGTTCCTTAGGGCTTGCTGACAAATAATATGTAAAACGTTACGCAAATAGTCCAGGAATTAATAAATTATACCCAAAATAAAATATTGGGGGTGCCTGACAGCATAAAATCATTTCTGCTCATAAGATTTTTTTTTTAACGTGTTTGAAAAAAATTTACGTTACAGAAATAGCCTACCATGTAAACTCCAAATTGATTGGAGCGCAACAAATGAAAGCCTAACCACGATTGGTCGGGCTATAAATACTATCTTGGTTGTTAGGGGAGACGGGAAAAGATAACATTTTTTCAAACACTTGTCGAAACGGGGCTCATTGGTCAGACTCGCTGATATACACACTTGGGAGCGTTAGTTCGAAACCACTTGTTTAAATACACTTGATAAAGCATCAGTGCGTTGAAGCCAGCATATATTTGGCTAAATTAAAAGCCTGGAAGATAAGCAGAAGGAAATTTGTGCCAGTTTGTGCCAGAATTCATTGCTAATCAACGTATCTGTGTTATTCGTATGAATTGTGGGACAGTGGTCTTGATGGTACTGAGCAGCATCTGGTCAGAGATTTGCTGAATCCAGTGTCGGACAGCATACTCCTTGGTCTTTTTAGCTATCAGTGAGGTGTCTCCTGAGCCCAGAGGAGAATTCGAGCAGAGGAGTCCTTTCCTGCCGCCATCACTCAAGATAAGCAGAGTTGGCCAGCTGAGCTCAACATTATGCCCCCTCATCTTGAAATAACTTTATAAAAATACTATTCAGAGGGGAATTTACTTGTCTTAAAATCAGGAACTGTGAACATCTCCAATACTGGTCCCTAAAGACAAACTATTGAAGTCATGATGACAAATACCAACAGAGCTTGAACAAAACAAAACCAGTATTACCTCATTTTACTACTACAAAACTGACACACATAGAACATTTGTAATAATATATGTCACTACAATATTCATATTAAATACATTCTGTACATAACTTGTAATTTAAATTGATTGTGATTCCTGGTTCCCTTGTAGTTGAATCAGGACACATATTCATTCATGCTAGTAATGAATACATATTGTTATTTGAACCGTTACGAGTGACTTCTTTAAGCTATTCTCATAGAGAGTTATATGTATGTGAGTGTCACAGTGTTGTTAAGAGTAGTGGATTAAATTAAATTGTTTATCTGTCTGTTGTTGTGACTTACACTTCACCATACTCATACCCTAGACGCATAACGTAGCATCACACTATTCCAGAATAATTCTGACTGAGATAAGAGATATGTGGTAGCAAGTAAGGTTATCTATAATACACTACTTTTAATAGATATAGATACCTTCACAGCTGATCTCAGTCAGTACACTAAGTCCCCTATAAGTATTTATAACATCCCACTTCACCACAGCTGTAAATATATGTATATATATGTTAAAGATTGTCGATCATACATGCGCTCTCTTATCTATAAGAACTGAATCAAATGTCAATTTGTCAAAATAACATTTAAACAATTTAACAATCAATTATTCTTTAACAAGCAGGTTTTCGACAAAACAGATCATGTACAGACCAGATAGCCACTTTGAGAATAATAGTTGAACAAAGTCTGGAATGGAATTCACCACTATACATCGGATTTGTGGACTACGAAAAGGCATTTGACAGTGTAGACAGAGAATCACTTTGGAAATTGATGAGGCATTATGGAGTTCCGCTGAAGATCATTAATTTAATAAAGAAAACATATGAAGACATGACATGCAGAGTTCTTCACGAAGGACAGCTTACAGAACCGTTTGGGATAAGAACAGGAATGCGACAGGGATGCCTCTTGTCTCCATTTCTTTTCTTAATAGCAATAGACTGGGTTATGAGATCATCGACAACACACAACAGAAATTGAATCCAGTGGACTCTGACTAAGCAGTTGGATGATCTGGATTTTGCTGATGACTTAGCTCTTCTGTCCCATAACCGTAATCAGATGCAGGACAAATTGAAAACACTCGATGAAAGGTCACAGCAATTGGGTCTGAAAATACACAGGGAAAAGACAAAAATAATGAGAATAAATGCAGGTAATGATAACAGGGTTGAACTTGAAGAAACACCAATACAAGATGTAGAATCATACACATATCTTGGCAGTAATATAGACAAAGTTGGAGGGACAGACAGCGATATCAAAATAAGAATACGAAAGGCAAGAGGAGCTTTTATTGCATTGGGAAATGTATGGAGATCAAGAGAAATCGGATCCAACACGAAAAAAAGAATCTTCAACTCAAATATGAAGTCAGTCCTGTTGTATGGCTCTGAGACACGGAGAACAACAAAGACAACAACCAAAAAGCTACAGACTTTCATAAATGGGTGCTTGCGTAAAACAGAGGGATTAAAATGGTATGACAAGGTTACCAACGTGGAACTTATGACAAGAACTAGACAAGTGCCAGTGGAACAAGAGATGAGAAGAACACGATGGCGATGGATAGGACACACACTGAGGAAACCTGTTGATAGCATTACAAGGCAGTCCTTGTTCTGGAACCCCCAGGGCAAGAGAAGCAGAGGAAGACCAAGAAGTACATGGAGAAGAGAGCTAGAAACAGAGGTGAAAATGATGAGGAGAACGTGGAAAGAACTTGAGATGATGGCACGTGACAGGAGGACTTGGCATGTGTTTGTTGAAGGTCTATGCTCCGTTGGGAGTGGAGGGTTATGATGATGATGTTAAAGATTGTCGATCATACATGCGCTCTCTTATCTATAAGAACTGAATCAAATATGAATTTGTCGAATGAAACATTTAAAAAATTTAACAATCAATTAGTCTTTAACAAATTTAAATAAATATGGATGAAGATGATTTTAGGAGGTTTTAAAATTTGTCTTCCCTGAGACTTAATTGAGAACTGATGGTTATTAGTATCCTTTGCTTGCCTGTTACAAAAGACTTAGCATGCTGAGTACTGAAAGGGGTCGTTGTCAGGTTTTTTGTGATGAGGACTATTCTCTAGAGGCATCGAGATGAACTTCTAATGTCAAGGTGGGTGTCTTCACAACGTGTCCACTGTAGGTAGTTGATGTCGAACATAGCTCTATAATCTCAAAGATAGTGGCAAAGACTCCTACTTCAGACTGGTCTGGTACGAAGAACCGTCTTGTAACTTCGAACCACGAACTTTAGGAAAGGTAAAAGAGCAAATGCCTCTGCTAAGTACATTTCTGGGCTTCAAATTAACAGGCGCATTGTCTCGCTGTCCACCCACCAATGTTAGCCTCTGAATAATTATTCTCCCTGAGTATACACAGTATAACTCAGGGAATATGATTAGAAATCACCGTTATTCTTCTGGTTACTTTAATTGGGAAAATGTGTCGGGCAGCGCGAGGGCAATGGCTTGCCTGAATTACAATTAAGAAGGTACATACATACCACAATATATGATACTTTACACTTTAGGCACATGTGATGTAATCATCACTTCTCACTGCACCATTCGGAGTCTGGGGTCACCTCTGCTGTCGGTTTTCTGTACGACTAGCAAGAAGCAATCACCAGCGCTTGCTGCAAGTTTATGAATATACTTTTTCATATGTTGAGGTTGCTAGCCTCCTATGACTGGTATAACCACTTAGCAAGTACAGACATGTCACAATTCACATTTTAATCTGTTTGTTCACAACTTACCCAAGTGGGATATACAATCTCCTGGCACAATAGAATGGGCACAGCAACTTTGTTTAGATGCTTGGAACACTTGGTCTGGGAAATTTTAGTATTCTTCTTATGACGGGTGCTCTGATTCCTTAAGTTTCCAGTCTTTGTATTAAAATTGCGGGTTCTCTTTTAAGTTATAAAGACGCTCAAATACTCCGATCTAACACTTTTAATTCTGGAATACTAGTTCGGTATCTCTGGCTCCTGGGAGTTGCTAATTTGACGTTGCGCTGCAGTCTGATTTGTGTCTCCGATTTCGCTACATTATATTTCAATTTCTCAGTTCAAGTCCCAGATTGTATTTGTAGACCAACTTGCCAATGAAAGTCAAAGTCTATTCCGGCTCTCAAATTAATCCAATGGTAAGCTCTTTAGAACTATGTGGGTCGGGGTGTTAAATCCTTACTATCCTCCACGTGTTTTAAAATAGCAATTTTAAAATTTAAACTCGTGACCTCTTTCAAATATGGCAGTAGTACTTCCGATTGTATTTATACAAACTCCCAAACACATCGGTGAACTTATTTTCTGGCTAATACCTTCCGCTCATATTGTCTCCTCTGACAGGTTACCTGTAATATTGATACAGAGATGGTCCAGTGGAACCGATTACATGTATCACCTGTGTTTACGCGTACATCTCCCAGACGGATTTCTTTTCGTCGATTGGGCGAGACCACCTTTGTCAATAATGACCGTCTCTATCAAAGGTGGATAGACGACTTGTGATAAAAGTATTATTCGCTGACCTGTCTAATTAGCCTTACGATTCACCTGGCGAAACATAAACAAGTCTAGGGAGTGGTCAGAGCAAAAAATGTAGGTGCATAAAATATGCCAAATAATAGGACGATCGGTGAAGAAAATGAAGAAATGAATTGAAATTGCCAGAGAGAACGAAAGTTAGAAAAGTGCACAACTGATTTCGTCACACTTGCAACTAACGTATGCTTGAAAGAAAAAAAAAACTAAAATAGAGCGTCCTCTTTAACCACTTAATGGATGCTTTGGCTAAATAGAAGCTCTGAAATGGTAAGACAAGTTTACCAGTGCGGAAGTGATGAAAACAAATATATTGAATAGTAACTTCCTATTTTTAAACGTTTACATCCTCACTTGTATTTAAGAAATATACAAGAAAGTAATGTCTAAATAAGAAGCAATATCTGTCATTAACTCATAAGTGTTAATTTGTATTGGAAACAAAATATAAATAGAATAAAATCTAAAATACCCAATAACCTGACATTACAACAGACAGCAAATATTGCTGCTCACTTTGAAGTCGTGTGTTGAGCAGTTCGTTTCTCACGTAGAGCTGTAATATTAATGCAACATAGCCTTCAATGTAATAAAATACCTTCCCCTGGACAATGGAGTGAAGGCATAGAGGATAATGGCAAGAGTGATTGCTGAACGTCTGCTTCAAAGTGTTGCCGTTTGTGTTGGCTGTATAGTGGGTTCGTATCTCTACCCTAAATAGTAGGCAGCTTATTGTGTTGATGGTGTTAAGAATACTTCTTTCACACCGACGACAAACAGTTCACAACTGACAAGAGACGAATGATCTTAACTGTCGATGATTGATTTCACTCTGACAGCAGTAGCAAATAATGGTGAAACTTTATTTACATAAAAAATAATGTGGCGAAGGTGAAATGATGAGCGAAACTGTTGCGGTCCATTCTCTGATGATGTGTTGATCAGAATTCTGTTTAGTTAGCAAATGTCCAAATAAACTCACTTCAGCTAAATCAACGAAGGAATGTAGATATTCCTGGATAACGTTTTTATAATTTATTGACATCATACAACATTGAAGCTCCACATTTTGATGTAATATAAGCAAGCCGTCTTTTATAGGCCAAATGTACTAGGCCATCATAGTACGTGAATGGTAGGCAAATGTGCCGTCCGTTAAAGTCCAACTGTCCGCGACAATATAACTTGACTAGATCGTCAAAATGTTAATAATAATTCATGATTTTTCTTTGTCACTTCCACATGAATCCATGGTATGCAATATCAAAACCATATGTCCATAAGCCGGCACAAATATCAGACATCAAACATTCAATGCAGGAGCTCATAAAATACAAGTCTTGACATATTGAAGTACACAATCGAAAGAGACCCAAAAGTGACAGTTACTTCTGCTCATGCACGCGCATCTACGTAATCTAATATTTTAACCTTACGTCATAAATCAATTCAGTGGTACTGTTTCAATAGCGCTGCGTTTTAGTGCTGCTCCCTCTGAGCACAGCTATGTTTCACTAATGAACGCAAAGATGTGTGCAAACGGAGGCGTAACACTACTATTTTTTACAAATAAGGGAGGGAAACCTGAGGCCTGTAAACAGTAAATTAATATGAAATTAATATGAAACAAATATAAAGGTATGTTATCAGGCACTCGCAGGAAATAAAGAAGTAGAACACCAGACAACAGAAAAACAACAGACATGAGTGGCTTACCCAGGATTTGAACACTGGACCTTCCGTGCGACAACCCCGCCTAGCCATGCAAGCGAATCACACTATCCGCTCTGCCATCTACGCATCATCTTCTCTTTTTTAATAAATGATGTTTCAATGGCAGGTCAATAGTGCGAACCACAATACACGACACCAGAAGTCCTCCATGGGCAGTTCAGCCTATTAATGACGCAATCACTTCTGTTGTATTTCTAGCAAGCAGTATAGGCCGAATCCAACAAGACCCTTAGGACCTTAATACTGTGTCCAGTAAATGATAGTAGACTAGAACAGTGAGAACAGGATAGTGGGTAGGTTTGGTATTGTACAAACATTTATTACAAATAAGGGAGGGAAACCTGAGGCCTGTAAACAGTAAATTAATATGAAATTAATATGAAACAAATATAAAGGTATGTTATCAGGCACTCGCAGGAAATAAAGAAGTAGAACACCAGACAACAGAAAAACAACAGACATGAGTGGCTTACCCAGGATTTGAACACTGGACCTTCCGTGCGACAACCCCGCCTAGCCATGCAAGCGAATCACACTATCCGCTCTGCCATCTACGCATCATCTTTATAAATGATGTTTCAATGGCAGGTCAATTTATAAATGATGTTTCAATGGCAGGTCAATTTATAAATGATGTTCGTAGATGGCAGAGCGGATAGTGTGATTCGCTTGCATGGCTAGGCGGGGTTGTCGCACGGAAGGTCCAGTGTTCAAATCCTGGGTAAGCCACTCATGTCTGTTGTTTTTCTGTTGTCTGGTGTTCTACTTCTTTATTTCCTGCGAGTGCCTGATAACATACCTTTATATTTGTTTCATATTAATTTCGTAACACTACTACCCCGCCCCCCAGAGAAAACTAAAAGTTTTCCCAAGAAGAACGACCAATCAAGCACCATCATAGAACGCGTACAGTCAGAGTCATGTCCAAATTTGGTTAACATATCAACTATGAATAAAATCGTCACAGTTTCTTCAAGATGTAAAGTCATCAGTAATATACTGAAAATGCAGTATTGCTAAACAACAATGTGAATTATTTTTGCAAACTTAATCTAAATATCATGAATAAAATTAAGATTCAAATGATAAATGACCAATTAAATGGTATTAAAACAAAATGTTAGTTACAGCAACAAGTCTGTGTAAATGTATTAAATGTTGGTAATGTTCAACTGAATGTTATTCAAAAGAGATATATGTCTGTATTCACTGTTTTTGCTACATAAATATAGTCCAGTTTTCACTGTTCATGGCGGGATTCTATCCGTGTCACTATCCCAAGGATGGTTCTTAACAATAATGTTAATCCAATGAATGTTATCCATAAACTTGGCATTCTGAGTCCGAGTATCATCCATAGAAATGTTAATCTGAGTATCGGCATTCAACGGATGACATGTATTGTTACCAGTTTCAATCAAAGTCATCTTGTCAACTTTCTGAAGCTGATGAAGAAAAATGTCGTTCAACTTCCCATTATCGCGTTTGGAACGTCATACACAAACGTGACATTTAGAGTCCCATTATTACCTGAGGACCTTTATGTAGGAAAGTGTCAATCAGAGATCCATTATCACTTCAGGAACCTTATGTAGACAATAACGTTCATTTGAGCATTCACGATAACTGTCATTACTGCCTTCACCCTATGTACAAATCATGAAAACTTGAAAGTTTTTGTTAAAATCACATATTATCAGGGAACACTCTTTGATAACAATCCGTGCACTTTCACACGAAATGTTGTCATCAAAGAACTTTTAAATTGAATCTAAAATAACATAATTCTCGCCGTGTGTACGTTGGTCACAGCTGAGGAATGCAACCGTGTTGAAAAATTGTATTGTTTCCATTATATATATTCTCTCCCGAAAATAGTTACAATCAACAAAGAAAAGCGTTCAAACGATGGTGTTCATGAACAGTTTGATTACACTGTATAATGGAAAGAAACCAAAAACATTCTAAGAATGTACTTCTATCTGCTCATCCGGGAACGGAAACAGCACACTGTAATTAAAAACCCGTCAAGTTTGACGGGTTATTGCTAGTGACATTAGAATGAAGGACTTAAAATAGCGAAATTAATGGAAAAATATGCACCTGAGAACGCACTAAAATCTGCGTGGTGCTGAAATGGGTACCAATATCACATCGACGCAATGATTCCGAAAATAGGTTTCGTTATCAAGACCTACAACTCTGCGTGCATCAGTAATAGTGTAAAAGTAAACAAAGGCCTCTTTATGAATGGAATTGTTGATAGGCAAAAGACTCACAAATTTGACGTCAGCAGTGTACTGAAAAAATTCAGCCAGGGTGCGCCATGTCGTGCAAGGTGATACATTTCGTACTAGTACGGCGCGGGAGCGTGTATTACAGCCACCATAAGAAACCTGAGTAGAACGAAGGATGGTGCGCAACTTCAGTTGACTGATCAATATTGACATCATCCTCTATGGTACCTGTCTTAACAGACTGATAAGACTGAGTATGATTATTATTATGTCACCTACAGGAGCACGTCGTTTTTGAGCATGTCGTAACAGGCTGCTCAAAAGGTTTAGCAAGACCATCTTTAACACATGTAGTTACAACACTCTGATCATTAAAGTTTCTGTCACCTCTTTCATCATCATGATGTGCACCAATACGACTCATATCAGTTAATTTAGTGTCACATTTGTTAATCTGATCTGCACTCTTACGACAGGATTAATTGGGAACCAGTCGTTCTTTAAACTCATTTTCCTTATTGGGCATATACTGACCTGTTGGACGGTTCGTCACAATATTATAACTGCCTCTAGCATGTCGCTATGCATCACCCTCATAAAATGCATTTTTTTTTCAACCAGAAACACTGGCGGGAGAGTGATGTTGAGGGAAGTTATACCTTCCACGAAATGATATTTTTACTTTGTACTGTTGTATATGTAAATGTAACACAACCTTTGGGGTTGCTGGCATGTCGTACAGCACTCTTGTCGTTGTCAAAGTGTGACAATATTTTATGCTGTAAAACAATATCCAATAAACCATCAACTCTTCTTCGTATCTTAGCAATTTCATAATTTTGCTGTGAGATTGCCTCACCCTGTCATACGACTTTCTCGAGTTCAGTAGATTTACTCCTTTCTTTATGAAGTAATGTCTCTTTTGCAGCCAATTTTGTTTTATGCTCGTTTTCGAGCTGAACATATGAATGATCTTTTTTAGGGCTGCCACTTCTTTTGTCTCAGCAATTGATTTCAGACAAGCAACTTAAGATGTCAACTCTTGAATCTGAGTACCCTGTGCTTGATTTTCTCTCTGTAAAGCTGAGGAATTGTGTTGTGAAATCTGTAATTTGAGTTTCTTAATCTCCGACCTCAAGGCTTTATTTCTTTGCAATGAACATGCCAATGATGTCTTAGTCAGGTCAAGCTCCCATTCTAATCTTCTCATTTCTGCAAAACCAGCCCACATTAGCTTTTCTGCATGAGCTGATCTTTCATTTTCTTTCTTTTCTTCGTCAAATATTTTCTTTCTTTTCTTCGTGAGGTATTTCCTTTAAATTTACGATCTCCTTTCTCTCTTCTTTTTCCACTCTTTTTTCTTCTTGTGTTATAGTCTCTGAATTTATTCTCTCAGGTATTTTTGTGCTCTCTGTGCTCTCTCTTCTCCAGTAATGTCTTCTAATCTCTTCTTCTCTTCTCTTTTCAAACATTTTTGTAACCTATTCATTGTGTGCAATGCTGACCAATAGGCAGCACAAATGCACATTCTTTGAATGTTCAAAATTAATCAAGTGTAAATATCCTGTAATCACAAGACAAGATGTGGAGCAGACACTACAAAGTAAGACAATAAAAGACAGTAGTGTGTCGTGAAACATTCTAAATCCACATATCTAAATTAAAAAGTAAATGTAAAGCCTAACGAATTAATTCAATAGAAGGAAAGAAGAATGGTAAAAGACCAGTGCTTTTCCCAATAGCGTTAGAACGCCATAATGACTGAACCCGAAATCCCCCTTTTTCTACTTCGTCTGCAAAATTGTAACGCTTTCACGTTTGCTAGTAAAGCCTACAGCAGCATACACGCGTTTCAAAAAAAAATAAATAAATAAATAAAACGTGTACTGTATTTCTTAGAAAACCTTGAGATACGCACACTGCTTAATGACCTAGATTAATACTTACTTACTTACTTACTTACTTAGTCGTTCCCCTTCTACCGTGAGGTGTAGAGGTTTGGAAGAGAGAGCGCCAGACCATTCTATCAGCTGTCTTCTTCCTGGCCTGGTTCCATTCTAGTCCTCGGTCCTTCTAAGATTGTCTAATGTTGTCCTCCCAGCGGACTCTGGGTCGTCCTGGAGGTCTGGATCCCTGGCTCTTTGTTTCCCATGCTTGTCGTGGTAGCCGATCTTCTCCCATTCTGCAGACATGGCCAAACCATCTTAGTTGGGACTGTTCTATTTGGGTCTGCAGCGGATGGGATTTTAGGCCTTGACGGATCATCTGGTTGCGGACCATGTCTCTTCTTGTTACTTCAACCACTTTCCTCAGATACCTCATTTCTGAGGTTTGTATCTGGCTTTTGTGGGTTGTAGTCATTGCCCACGACTCGCATCCATATGTCAAGACTGGGACATAGGTGGAGCGGTATACAGCCATCTTCGTTTTCTTACCAACCTCTTTCTTGCTGAGGAATCCACGATTTATGGCCTGAAAAAGTCTCCCAGCCGCTGCTTTTCGAGTGGCCAACTCTTCTTTGATGCCTCCCTTTCGGTCTATAATAGCTCCGAGATATTTAAAGTGGTCGACCTGCTCCAGGACCTGTTCTCCCAACTTAATCTGATGTTTTCTTTCTTCTCGTGATATCACCATGGATTTTGTTTTAGAGCTGCTTATGACCATCCCTCTCTTCTCCAGCTCTTCCTTCCAGACTTGCAGGTTGGATTGGAGATGTGCCTCTGATTTAGCAACCAGGGCAACATCATCAGCAAATGCCAGCTCCGAAATATAGACCTGTCTCATCTTCCAGTACCCCACTGAATACTTTCTTGTTCTCTCTTTACATGCCTTGATGACATCGTCCATAAGGAGTATGAAGAGGTAAGGTGATAGGATATCACCTTGTCTTACACCAGTGGTGGTCCTGAGCTCTTCTGACTTATGGTTTGCTGTCCTCACATAATTTCTGCAAGACTTGTAGAAGCTCTGTATAGCATGAATCAGAGGTGCTGGAATATTCTTCCTTGCCAAACAGTCCCAAAGTTTGCTCCAGGGGACCCTGTCAAACGCCTTTTCCAGATCTATGAAACAAAGATGGATCTCACTCTTATACTCAAGGGCCTTTTCACTCAGCTGTCTGAGTGTGAAGATTAGGTCTTGAGTACTTCGGTTTGCTCGGAATCCGCACTGGACCTCATCCAATTGTGGCTCAGCTAAGCGTCGGAGTCTCTGCTCTAGGATTCTAGAGTAGATTTTACCAGGGACACTGAGAAGGGATATGCCTCTATGGTTTCCACATTGTCGATTGTCACCCTTTTTGAAAATTGGTGTTATGATGGCAATCTCCCAATCCTTTGGTATGGTCTTGTTGCACCATGCTGCCTGTAGGACCTTTAAGAGTAATAGGTCGCCTGATGCTCCCACGTACTTAACCATTTCTGGTGTTATACCATCATGCCCTGCTGCTTTGCCCATCTTGATTTTCTCTAGTGCTGCCCTCAGTTCTTCCATCTTTATGTCATCTTCACCATCATTGGTTTCCTCTTCTGTGTCAGTGGTTATCATTTCTGATGCTTCATCATGCTCACCATCCAGGAGTTCTGAGAAATATTCTTTCCATCTTTCCATTACTTCCTTCGGGGCAGTAAGCAATTTGCCTTGCTTGTCCTTTATAAATTTGAGAGGGCATTGTTTTTCTTTCCTCATGTTCTTTAGGGTCTTATAGAACAATTTCTGGTTTTCTTGTGCATCTTTTTCTAGCTTTTCTCCAAATTCTTCCCAGGACTTCTGTTTTGCTGCTAGCACTTTGTTCTTTGCTTCTGTTCTGAGTGTCACATATTCTCTATATTTTTCCATTTGTCCTGTTGTGTTTTTTAGCTCCTAAGTATTGTTTCCATGCCATTTTCTTCTCTCTTATTTTCTCTTTGACTTCCTCTGTCCACCAAGGTGTCCTCTTTCTCTGGTTCCCAAGTCGGACTTCACCGCATGCTTCTGCAGCAGCTGTCTTTATGATATCCTTGAATTTATTCCAGAGGGTTTCCAAGTCATCAGGTCGTTCTTCTGTGTTGCTCACTGCTGTAGTAATAAGCCCCTGATATCTGGTCTTAATTTCTAGCTCTCTCAGCTTGTAGGTCTTAATGCTCATTTCTCCTGCTCGTTTACTTGGTTTCTTGCGTGATGTTGGGCAGTTCCTAGGCTGAGCAACTCTTTCAGTTGTTCGTTTGATTGTTAGCAGGTAGTGATCACTTCCAATCTCTGGCCCCCTCCAGACTCTTGCATCTCGGACATATCTGAATGAGCTTCTCCGAACAATGGCATAGTCGATCACTGACTTCTCATTCTTGGTTGGTTCACATCTAGTGTATGCATGTATGCGCTTATGGGGGAACTTTGTGTTTGTAATGATCAGATTCTGCTCACTGCAGAATCTAAGGAGTCGCTTTCCATTGTCATTGAGAGTATCTTCTCCATATCTTCCGATAACTCCACCCCATCTAGCATGGTCATTTCCAACTCTGGCATTAAAATCTCCGAGCATAATAACTTCATCTAGGCAGTCATCCACTGTCCTTTGAAGCAGCTCGAAGAATTCCTCCTTGAACTCTGCTCTCTCATCCTCATTTGGCCCATACACTATGACCAGGTTGACTATGGTTTCTCCTTCTTTTAGTTTTACAACCATAATGCGCTCCGAGACAAAGTTCCATCCCTTGATACTATCTTTTGATTTTGGGCCACAATGCAACCCACGCCCCCTTTAGCTCTTTCAGATATGGGTACACCACTGTAGAGCAACGTGTTGCCATCGAGATCCATGACTCCTTGTCCTTTTGTCTTCGTTTCCGTTATAGCCAGGATTTCTAGTTTTGCTTTCCTCATCTCTTCCACCAGCTCCTCTTCCTTCCCATTTATACTTCTTGTGTTCCAAGTTCCATAAGTCGTAGTCCGTAGTCCGTTCCAGTTCGTCGCCTTTAGAATCAGTCCGGTTTTCTCTCTTGTAGTTCGCGTAATCATGATTTAAAGCAAACAGGTGATTGGCCTGTTGTGCCTTTGCATGGTGGAGGGGCTGCCTCCTTACGGCCTCCATGCAGGCCGCCCTCCTCCTTTTTCATCCGGGCTTGGGACCGGCATTGGCGGAGTTCTAGATTAATACTAGCATTAATTTCATTTTATACACTGCGTAACTAAAAGACAGACGGACTTAGAGAGAGAGAGAGAGAGAGAGAGAGAGAGGGCGGAACGGAGGAACGCTGCCAATACTACCACACCGTCTCGCGATTAATAGTAATGCCGTCCCACGCGTAAGGCATGAAGCACTAACTTTTTTTCAAATGAACAGTGATAAAAAACACTACCAATACACGGTTAGGTTTTGAAAACATGCTTAATGCTTATTAGGAAACATGACACTCTACTGTTTTACGTCTGAAATCCTGACTTTATACTGACAGAACAGTCGAAAAGGCAGGACAGGTGGCGGTTCTAAAACAATAAAAAATAAAAAAACAAATACACGACTATCCTAGAATACATATTTTGAACGGAGCCACTTAGCCCCATTACATTTATATATTTGGGTTCCTTAGGACTTGCTGACAAAGAATATGTTAAGTGTTATGCAAATAGTCTAGGACTTAACAAATTATAGCCCAAACAAAATAGTGAGGTTGTCTGACAGCACCAAATCATATCTGCTCAGTGGCATGTTTTAAAACCACTATTTTACGGGAAATAGGCCAACAAGTTAAATCCGATTTGATTGGCTAGAATTATATGTAACCCTAAACATGATTAGTCGATTGCAAATACTATTTTTGGTTGTTACGGGAAATGGTAGGAAGGGTACTTTTTTTCAAATGCTTTTGTAAACATGGTCTTATTGGCTAGACCAGTTGATATAGTCAATTAGGAGCGTCTGTTCAGTGCCACATTTTGAAAATAAACTTACTGAGAAGCAAGTGCGTTGAGATCCAGCTCATATTTTTCTTATGAAAGCCTGGGACAGAGGCAGATCGGAATTGTGCTATAACTCATCGCCAGTCAACGTATTTGTTTAATATTTCATGAATTGTGGTAAGCTTGACATATTTGATATCTTTTAGATGAAAAATTGAATGTGAATTGATAAATTATGTCTGTCTGTGTGTAGTTCAGTAACAACTATGAGGAAAAGCCTAGATATTGCTCCACCAGGAACAAAACTTGTCGGAGAGGAGTATAACTGCATAGGCCTATATGGGATTGCCAAATAGTACTATGACACCTATCTTATTGAATATAAGGAAATAATGCTGAAATTGCAGAGGCGTTGTAACCATTAGAGAGAGGAATACTGGTGAATGTGTTACATGAGAAGCTAACAGTTGGACTACCGCGCTGAACTCGGTGTTTGTTATGTATTGTGCTCAGTGTGGAAATAGATTATAAATTAGTTCTGAAGTAGGAGGTACAACCTTCTTGTTTCAGGGACCGTGGTACTAACATATTAAAGCAGCACCTGGTCTGAGTTTTGCTGAATCCAGAAGCTGGTAGCAGACTCCTTGGTCAATATATCGACCAGTGTTGTGTCTCAAGAACACGGTGAAGCAAGCGAGCAGGGAGACTGTTTCCTGCCGCCCACACAGAAGTTAAGATTCTGTGGCCAGAGCAGCTCAATCTTGGGTATAACCCCCCTCTAAAAGTGACTTTACCTTAATTCAAGAGGGACATTTATTTGTTTCACTTAAAAGAAACTGTGAACCTTTCCAATATTAGTTCCACCAGAAACAGACACTTGAAGTCATGATGACAAACAACAACTTAGCTTGAAAAGCCAGTATTACCTCATAGTACTACAGCACTACTTACACATATATTGCAATAATCATATATGTCAATACACAGATCCTATCTATAAATGTGTACATACAACTTGTGATTACATTTGATTGTGATTCTTGGTTCACGTTGTAGTTAAATCAGGATATCTATTATTGAAGAACTTAATACACATATTTTTAAAAGTTACAGTTGACTTATTAAGATAGTTTTATAGAGTGTTCTATGTATGTGAGTGTCACAGTGTTGTAAAGTATTGTGGATTAAATTAAATTGTTTATCTGTCTGTTGGTTGTTGTGAACATACACTTCAGCATTATCATAACCCTAGACATTCAACGTAGTCATCACAATATTCCAGAATAGGTCTGACTGAGGTCTAAATGTGGTAGCAAGTAAGGTTATCTGTAATACACCACACTTATTAGATACAGATACCTTCACAGCTGATCTCAGTCAGTACACTAAGTCCCCTATAAATATTTATAACATCCCACTTTACCACATAGTGTAAACAAAGAAAAAGCAATGACATAGAATAAAAATAATGAATGTTGTGTAAAAATAAAAATGGACGCTTACAAAGTACAGAAATGACAAGACAATGACGCAAGACAACATTAAACCATGTATAAAATAAACGATAGAAAGTTCAGAGCAACGAGATACAAACAATAATGTTGGGAAAACTAAATGTAAAGACAGTCAACAATCACAAACGACAGAAAAATACATGACAACACAACTATAACAGATAGAGAATATAATCAACTCGGAGTGAATGTTATATCACTCAGCATTTTCAGCCGGAATTCACTGCGTGAAAATTATATACTAGCCTAAAGAGCGCCTTAATTTCGGGCCCGTCCGATGAGGGAAGTGTCCCGAAACCCAGGTTGTCGCATAATGCGATTGGGATTCGATATCTAGGTAATCAAAACAAAGTGAACACCGTCGAAACATGTGTAATGATAATAGCTAGACCAATGAAACAATAGCTTGCTACACGGAGTGTCCGAGATCGTTTAGGCCTAACAATAGGGGTGGAGTGATGATAATACGTTTTACGTCACTAAAAAGAAAAAATTGGGGGGGGGGGGGGGGGGGTGCTTGTAGTAGCTACAAGCTTCTCGACTTAAATTTGTCCCAGTCTAGCCTAACAGTTTATTGACTTTGAGTGTTCTCACAGGCAAAGTTTATTAGTACCTAGTGGACTAGGTAATTGTGATTTCTAAGGTATTTTTTCTTTTCTTTTCTTAACCAGCGGCACTTAGGCTTTCAGCCCTTCGGCCCAATGACATGTCATTGCGAGGCTGGGGAACCTGAGGACTTTCCTTCCAACCCGGTCAAGAGCTTCGCTCCTTCCCATCCACAGAGGGTTTATCACAGGAGCCGTTCAGGCTATTCAGTCAAATTTCCGGCCGTAAACATTTCTTCAAACGCCGACGCCCGGGTTTGAACCATGAACACCTGGTCGCCAGTACAACGCCGAAGCCATTACACCAGCGCGGCTCCCATATTTCTAAGGTATTAACTTGCATAGCGTTTGTTCACCCTAATAGTATGGCCGTTCTAGCTAAAGTGCTTGAGATTGCCCTTGATGTAGCTGCAGATTTGCAGTTGGATGATAGCCAAACTCAGTCCTGCCTAGAATTGGCAGTGAGCATGAAAGGAAAACAGACTGTAGACGGCTCATTTAGGAAGCGTCTAGAATGGTAATAGAAATCGAATGAATTTGGAAGACGGTTGGAACACATTAAGGAAGCTGAAAGAGAATGGGAAAGATTATACCAAATCAAAATTGAGGAAATCAAAAACCAATCCCGCAGAGTGGAAACAGATACTAACTCTAGCCACTTTAGTTCCACTTGAATCTCACATACTTCTCAGGGCAGAAGACAGTGAGAAAAGCTGTCTTACGAATTTGCAAGGAGCTACTGTTGACAGCTCTGGCTCACTTCATGCTGGTAGGGGAAAAGCGAATCAACAAATTCTGCAAGTAGCAGATAATACCTATCGTTCTCCAAAGATAGAAGCTATTGAGATCGGTTATGATTTAGTAAAACCCCAGAATGCGAGAGGAGACTCTATGCAAGAGGCATCAGAGATCTCTCATCTTCATTGCAATATACCAGCGGTCTCAACCCCGCTGACGCGCAGCAACGTAGTCGCCTGCGCCAGGCCACTACCGAGAAATTCGATCATTTCCTTTGACCAAGCCAGAATTCTGATTGGCAAGGCAACGAAAATTCCAGACCCGCCTTTAGGCGGCACATGTCTGAAGATTGATCAACGCTCCCACCGAATCAGAGGAGTAGGTGTGGAGAGGAAGAAGACATGCGCGAGCATTTCTTCGGCCAGCAAACTGTTTCAATTTCCGACCCGGGTTACTCGCGCGCAGAAAATTCCGGTAGGTCGCCGTTATCTCAGGTCAGTTAGGTACAAGCCTGTGAAACGTAAACATCCCGCGTCGAGCAATGATCTCATAGCACGTAACAGGCCGATTACCTATTCAGTGGTCAGTGAGTTGCGGCGGCGCCTTAACTCACAAATGTTACGGATACTTATTCCGATGATAAAAAGGCAGAGCAAACTATGAAATCAAGGCCAGTTTCGCAGGGAAAGGAAATACGTCACGACTGAATGGCCTAGCAAACTTCCTACTAGACAGAGGGAAGAAAGATGAACTCGTAGCCATGCGGACAGACAGGCAGTAGATTGGACACAAATCTGGTTTATGAGTATAGGATTTTTCGAAGGACATATAAGGGACGACAATGAAAAAAAAAATTACTGTCCATTAGTCCGTGGTGCACGAACTTAAAACGTCGGGGTAATCTGTCACGGATTGACTGATGATTTTATTTTCCCAACACGTCCCATTTTCTTACTCTTTTAATGTTTCTGGTTTCCTTGATTTTTTTGCACTTTCTGTTTCTTTTCCTTCTGATATTTTACCTACGTAGCCCATTAATCCCCTCCCAGAGCCCACCCCGCGGCATTGAATTCGTTTCTGGCCTTCATTATAAATTCACCACTTGGTCAGTAGTGGTCAGCTTACGATAATATTACCTAAGCTGCACCTGGTGTTTGACTGACTAGGGGAACGCTTGTTACTCGTAACACGAGCGAGAAATAGTTTCTTTTAAGAAGCGAACCGCTGTCCTACTAAAGTTGGTAGCGTGAGCAAAGGCGCGAAGCAACCCTTTGAGATCTGGGTATCCGCTTTCATCTTCGATTCAGAGGAGACAAACTCACGTTCGTTCTGAGATTTTCGTTGTGGCCTTTGATCGCCGCAGTTAGCTTTAGAATAATATTATGTCTTATCTAGAAAACTTTCTCGCGTTTGTTGTCTTCTGATGTAGACTCTAGAATAACATTATCTTACTCATGACTACGTTATACGAGGAACGTCTGTGGAAACATGCGATGACAGGTGGCCGGGGTTAGTGTCTCGTGTAGACTATAAATCTAGATAGTTTTACTCAGTCAAGCACACTCGTAAATTTTTCCTGCCCATAGATGAGCAAATAAGACAAAGGCAGTTGTGGGCACAAAACTAGATTGTGTTGCCTATTCTCGTCATCCCGGGTAAGTTGGCACTTTTTGTAATATAATTCATTTTAGCTTTCATATATACTGTATAACAGATAGTAGTGTGACTTGAATTATTTTAGGTGATTTCTCCCCGTTAATTAATTCAGTGATAATGTAGCGCCGTCATCGCCTAAGTTAACTGGTGCTTAAGCTGTTAGGTGTCTCCTGGTGTTATTGTTTACAATGGGTTAATGGTAAGCTTACGCTAACAGACACTTACTAGACGAAGAACCTCATAGTCCGTTCAGTGCTTACCAAGGGTTAAAGAGTAAGCTAAAAAGCTGTCATTACTTTAAGGAAATGTCAGTGGTGTAAATTATTCACTTGAACCTGAATAGTGATGTGCGTGCACTATAACACTTGAATTATAAGAGGTAGGCACTTATTACTTTCTGAGAGAAACTTCTAGTGGTTGAGTGTGGAAATATTATATGCCTACTTGTGTAGTTAGACACCAGTTTAGAACTTTCACGGCAATCCAGAAAGCAGCCACAAGCCAGAGATATAATTTAATCTATGTTTAAGTCACAACGTATTATTTTAGCAATAACATTGCTTTTTTCAATTTTTGGAGGTTATTACTTTTCCCTTATTGTATATCGACCCCAAGGGGCGCATTCCATTTATTATGTAATGTCTAGTGCTTGTATTTTTTACAAATTCACTTAATGTTGTAAGATGAATCGCATATCCACTCAGCTGGAACTACAGAGTTAGATATCCCTTATGTTGAGTTGGAAGAGGACTTCGAGTAGAGTTTGCTGTCAGGGCATTTGCTTGCAGGTACATGTATGTACAAGATATATTGACCTATGCGAGCGCATGCTGATAATTGATAGAGTGGAAGTAACAGGTTGGCGACACATATTGATAAAGACAGCCCAAGACTATCCTAGCAATGATAACAATAATTATAAATCCCATAGTGAGGCATAACTATTTATTATAACGTTATTGTAGTTTTATTGTTTGCTTGATGTAAAGGTTGTTTGTTTTGGTCTCCCAGTTCCAGGGTACCCCACTGCTACCGCAGGATTCCAGTCAGGCGAAGAACGTAACATTCTCCTCGATCTCCCGGTTCCTGAAAGCAAATTAGCACCACGAGTTGTCATCTATACCTGAAGTACAACCCTTTTCGACGCTGTTACGTGTCTTTTTATGTTCATATTAATTGTGTAGTGACAGGATGGATCCTGTGGCCACGATCGCTTCTAGGGTAGTAGACGTATCAGACACCGAAAAAATCCAACATCAAACACACTTATTTGAGCAACAATGGACGAAGTGGATGGTATACATTTTTTATTAAGACTGCACACAGCTCCAAATTCAATACAGTTCAGGCCAACATACAATGGCAGATAATATGCAGTAATCGATATAACGTTAGGCAGTCATTTCATGTCAGGAACGCTGTCATTTTCATTCTCAACATTTTTAATATATATTCACACTCGACACTGACAAGCTATACTCCCTGTAAATGCAGATAACTAGATACACCTCACAGAAGATCTTGATGTATTAGTGATGGAATAACTCAGGGATAATACTAAAATACATAGCTCAAACACATGCGCCCACTCGCAATGACCCACACTGGTAGAAGAACGCGCAGACAATCTCCTCACTTCTGCATCCCTAGTTTCACGTCTGCCCAATATACCTTGTCGGCATCACGTCACTTCCTGTATTAATAAGTGACTCCGTATAAAATAAACGAACAAGGAGCTCTGTTGAGCTAACTATTTTACCGACACAATCGTTATGAATTTTAATCATAACAGACGCCCATCACTCTAATGGGAAATGAGCTCATGCAGTGTATAACGAGCAATAGCACATCTTAAATCGTATTTGGCAGTAGTGGTTTCCTTCTCGCCTCTTGATTACAAGTCAGAGCAAAGTGGCTTCCAGCATATCGATCAGCACAGCGTCTTCAGCAGAATTGAAAGCACTAGGCTGTGTGCTTAAACTGCGCGCTCAGTCACAAATAAAGTTCAAACCAGCCAAACCGGATTTAAACATCAAGTACGCAGGCCTATGTCACGCGCTGTATAATAGCACAGTGGACTGTTTGTCCTAAATTGACCTCGTCTAGTGCGTGTTTCTGGATATTCAAAACCCCCGCACGTATTAGTGGTCAGCTGAATATAGAAAGAGTAATCTACAGCCTATCTTGTGTGTGACCAACGGTGCATGGATAACGCATACAGTGGATTTAGTGTAATTCATCACCTGTAGGAGGATATACATATAAAGACTCTAACTGGAGTTAATTTTTTTTTTTGTTCGCCCGCTAATACTCGAGGCGAAATCTCAGGTTATTATTAATATATAATCTGACATTGATTTTACATGAGTATCCCTTTTTTCTTGTACAGAGACAGGTGTCCCTCGCCATTCAGGCAGATACTCGCCGATTTCGGAGGTACCCATTAGAGCTGGGTCGGCTCAGGAGCCGCCAATCCCTGGTCGACGACACTCCTTCAAATGTTCTCGCCAGGTCTCGAGTTAATCCAGTCCAAATCCCGGTCGACGAAAAATCCTCAAATGCCGTCACCCGGGTTTGATCCTGCATCACCCGGTCGCCAGAGCGGTGTGGTAACCATTACGCTAGTGCGGCTCCCACTGGAGTTAATGAATTTGGTTCCACAGATACGAAAAGATTAGGAACTCCATTTATTTGTCGATGTTCTACAGGAGGGTTTTTGTGTTGGTGGATTGTTTGTTCATTGATGATTAATTGGATATTTGTTAACTTGATGTGAATTTTGATGCCTTTCTTATGTTGTTGTGCTGATATACTTATTTCATATATTTTCTTCTTTCGACAACCTTTAATAAATTTCACTCATTTATTAACACGCTGTTCACGACCCTTCATCCATACTTAATATTGCAGCTTTTACTATTGTCTGTATTTGACCAGAGAAAGGAGAGAGAGAGAGCGGATGTTTCTTAAGACCATAAGTGTGTTGGGGAAAGAGAGATAGCTTTAATAAACCCTCTTCCAGGTTCGTCTCAAGTTCACCCTATTTTACACATTATTTGTATGTTTATAATTCTGTCAGTTCACTCTCATTGTCGATTTTCACAAAAATTGTCTGACTCGACAAATACTGTAAAACCCTAACTCAACCACGACAAAGGTCCTACCAACCTTGCCTACGAAAAATGAAATCCCAGATAACATAAAACAAAAACTGAAGGTCTCTACAGAACAAAATTGCAAATGAAGCCAAACCACCAATACTAAATCACTTAGTTTAATAAGATCCCCTCTCAGGAATGACAACATCTGAGCAGGACAGAACAGGTGCCTCCAATGGCACGCAGCGGTAGAGCGAACTCCTAAATGTGGTCTCCTTGCACTGGAACATTTCTTTTCGGGCACGTCATTTTGATTGTTGCTTGAACGAACTGGTAAGAGTTAGACAACGAAAATTTTCGACGAATCTTGATAAATCTTGACTTGAACATACTCTCGAATACATCAGCAGATAATACAGTGTTTTACCATGTCTCTTGAAGTGGATAAACTTGAAATAAGTTTCTTATAGCGACTCCAACATGGAAATTCTAACTCGTTTCGTACTCGTACATCAGTGTTGAAGTTCCGTCAGTCCGACAAGAAGGAACAGCCTTGACTTTGGACAAGTGTCGTCATATGCAAATAATGTACGGCTGACCAAAAGCGTTCGTTTTACAAATATGCAAGGGCAGTTAGTTACTTTCTATATAGTGCTGTGATCCAAAATTCTTCCTTAGTACTGGCCACCAAATATAACTGTTGGGGTTCATTCTGATGATATGTTGATCAGAATTATATATAGTTAGCATTTGTCCAAATGAACTCACAATAGCTAAATCAACAAAGGATGTAGATCACTCCTGGTTAACGTTTTTAGTATTTATTGACATCATACAACATTGAAGCTCCACATTTTGATATCATAAAAGCAAGCCAGATGTACTAGCCCAACTGTCCGCGACAATATAGCTTGACTAGATCGTCAAAATGTTAATAATAATTCATGATACTTCTCTGTCCCTTCCACATGAAACCATGGCATGCAGTAGCTCAACCATTCGTCCTTAAGCCTGCACAAATATTGGACATCAAACACTCAATGCAAGAGCTCATAAAATACACGTCTTGACACATTGGAATACACAATCGAAAGAGACCCAAAAGTGACCGTTACTTCTGCTCATGCACGTGCATCTACGTAATCTAATATTTTAACCTTACGTCATAAATCAGTGGTGCTGTTTCAATAGCGCTGCGTGTTAGTGCTGTTCCCTCTGAGCACAGCGATGTTTCACGAATGAACGCAAAGCTGTGTGCAAAAGGAGGCGTAATACCAACCTTCACCTAAGTTTGGCAGTGTGGTACAGCGGCCATTTAAATTCAATTTATTTATACAGATGTCTCGCTTTATCTTTCAGTCATAATGACTGCTGCTTCCGTAGTCTAACTGCCTCTACTTTGTTCTGGTGTTTACGACTTGGAAAACTATTGTTGTCAGGATTATACTGCTCTCTAAAATTCTTCAATGGCGACATTGTCTTTACAAAATGTTCTTATATTCTTCCTCTCAACTTGGCATATCTTAGATGATACTAGCCTACCACCAGGGATGACTATTCGACAAGGTTTATAGTTTCCTACTTCTCAGGACTAACTGCTGTCTATCGTTCTTGTCATGTGCTAAACAGTTTATCATATGTTGGTAACATTCAACATACCTGGGTGTCTTGTAATCTCACACATTTCTCTTGTACTGATAACACAGTCATTCTTGTACACAGATAATAATAATAATAGCCCCTTCAGTCATAACTGACTATGGGAATGCGCCCCTGAGGTGACAGCCCTCAGCTGCTTATTTTCCTGGTGCTCCTTTCGACGTTTTCTCCTCACCTCTGCTTCTTGTGTGAGCCTCTCTTCGCCCAATCTGAGGTGGCGCCGTAAATAGCATCGCCACTTAGTGCGATCGGCAGTTTTATCCGCCCATGTTGCTGGATCCATGTCCAGTGCCCTCATATCTCTCTTGCACACATCTTTGAACCTCAGCTGTGGTCGCCCAACTGTTCTCTTGCCATCTGCTAATTGTATCTAGTTATCTGCATTTACAGGGAGTATAGCTTTTGGGATGCGACCATCATCCATGCGGCGAACATGGCCAAGCCAGCGAAGTCTGCGCTGTCTAAGAAGCGTATACATACTTTGAAGGCCAGCACGTGACAACACCTCGACATTTGTCACTTTATCTTTCCACGAGATGCCGAGGATGCGGCGTAGACACCGCAAATGGAAGGTATTGAGCCTTCTTTCTTGCTTAGCATAGGTCGTCCAGGTCTCGCTGCCATATAGGAGTGTGCTGGTGACGCAGGCATTATATACCGCAGCTTTGGTCTTCATTGTGAGTTTAGAGTTTCCCCAAACACGCGATGTGAGATGGGCAAAGGTAGCTGCAGCTTTGCCAATGCGGCTGTCGATTTCTGTATCCAGTGAGGGTTTGTCATTGATGGTAGACCCTAGGTATGTGAAGTGGTGCACCACTGCCAATTCATAGTTATCGATAGTGATAACTGGTGCAGCACCCACATCCTGACGCAGCACATTCGTTTTCTTTAGACTTATTGTGAGGCCAAAGTCCTTGCATGCTTTAGTGAAGCGATTCATCAAGCTCTGAAGCTCCTGTTGGCTTTGAGTGACGATTGCAGCATCATCAGCGAACAACAAGTCTCTTATAGTGACCCTTCTGATTTTTGTTTTTGCCTTCAGCCTTGAAAGATTAAACAGACGGCCATCTATAAATATAATAACTATCATAGTCATGTACCAAGCGATTGGGCGGCTAGACAATAGTTTCATAATTCTGTCACCACAGAAGCAACCAATGCATTGCCATATTGTCCGGTGATTCCTCTCAATTGCGCTTGCCATTTAAAAAAATTATATCTTTACACATACCTGGGAGACAGCCCATTCTAGCTTTTAACGCAAACGCGTTCTAAATCTGACTGACTTAATTTAGAACAACGATTTACAATTACAGCTATTTTCGAACTTTCTAGATCGTCTGTCTCGAAAACAACTCAGTAAGAAATATAAATTTTCTTTGCAGGGTTAACTTAGCCGAGTTCACCCAAGCATTACTCCAACTTCAGTCAGCATGTTTTTTTTTCAATGGGAGTAAAACACTACTGTTGATGGATTGTCGCCCTTTAATAATAAATCATATAAGTCATTGATTTTCGCCCTTTCATTTAAATTATAAGTCGTTAATTTCTCTTATGCAAATGTTTGAAATCTGATTTCTGACACTTGAACTTCCTGTTGCAAAAGATGCTCAATATATGAGGAACATAGACAGCACATATGGCCGTCATCAGCACCATTGTCTGAAAAATTCTATATAGCCTGAAGATGACTACCGCTTTTCTTTGAAAAATATTCAAGCAGACGTCAGAGAGTGTACGAAGAAGAAGATAAATGTGATAAAATGGCATTCACATGTCTTTATCTTGATTTTGTTTCGTGTAAATTAATCGGATAACACTCAAGAAAAAGCAATTTAAAAATAGGAAGTGATTTTTTTAATGACCATGTAAATGCAAAACCAAACGCAAGGACATAAACTTAGACTGATAAGGAACTGATGACAAGAACCAGACAGGTGCCAGTGGAACGGGCGACAAGAAAATGATGCTGGCGATAGATGTGACAAACAGCGTGGAAAACCTGTTTATTGCACTACAAGGTAGTTCTTGTTCTGAAATCCCTAGGGTAAGAGAGGTAGACTAAAAACACGTGGAGAAGAGAATTTGAGACAGACATCACAGAGATATAGAAGACATAGAAAGAACTTGTGCGGATGGCACAGGACTGGAGGATATACTTCAGTAGGGGAGCAGAAAGATAATAAATGATGAAAGCATATAAATAAATGGACCAAAGAATGAGGACAAGACTTTGGATGGGACATACATTGTGGACACGAGTCGATAGCATTACATGACTGTCCTTGTTCTGGATCCCCAGTAGAAGCTTAGTTGAGGGAGACTGAAAAACAAGTGGATAAACAATGGAGATAGACATGACAGGGATATAGAAAACATGGAATGACTTTTGACGGGTGGCACAGGACAAGAACGTTTTGTGTTAAATAATTGAAGCCGTACTCTGCTGAGACCGGGCTGAAAGTTTATGAAAGAATGAATATCCATGTTCGTTTTCCGCATATTAAACTAGATGAATGGCCGACGTAAAGTGCCTGGCATAAGTGCTTGACGTCCTTATACTTACTCGCTCTAATTAGGTCACAGTTGTTACCCAAGCTCGCGACAAACCAGGACGGGTTGATGATGATTCTGTTGCCGCTGTCGTTATTGCTGTTGTACATGTTGACCAACAACTTCATCATGGTAACGACATTTTCCTCAGCAGAATCCACGATAATACCTACAAGGAAAAAAAAGGAAAGATTGAAAAAAAACTTCTGTATTCCTGTTTTATTGTTGCAGAGCATTTCTGAGTAATTCAGGGTGCGCATAAATTATTTATCCCATTTTAAGTCTTAATAAATTCGTTATTTCAGGAGCTATCTAGAAACAATTTTTGACACTTAAAAGCACAACATAAGACATTATTATTTTGATTAAGTGGACTACTACAAGTACGACAGTAAACCGGAAATCAGGAAACTTCAACGTGATCTTCATTAATAGCACGCAGAACATCCATCGAACGATGAGTTCGTTCCAAACATTAAGAAGGATATCTTCAGTGATGGAAGCTAATGTCTCTTCAATCCGGTGTGTTGTTAATTACCGTGAACCGTTTTATGATAGAACCTAAAATAATAAATTTATTAAGGCTTAAAATGGGGTGTAAAATTTTCGAACACCATGTTTTTGTGTAGAGAATATAACAATGACAGTGACATAAAACCAAATGAACATAGAACAATGACAGTGATATTGTTGTGCCTCTTTTTGCGCACTGCAATGTGTTCATGATTTTGAACTATCGCGGTGCTCAAAAAGAGCGTCGATGGATTGAAATGACGTGAAATAAAATAATTACGTAGACGCGCGTGCAGAGTAACGACAGTTATCGTTTGGCTGTGTCTTCAGTCGGAATGGCTGTACATGTGTGAGCTCCGACCGATGTGTTTTATGTCCGCTGATGTGTCTACATATATGGAAGTGTCGCGAGAGGCGAGTAAGTTTGCATTTAGATTCTTACAACCTATTGCCGACCAGATACCGATAAATTTTACAAGGCATGAGAAAGCATTCAATGGTGAAAACCCATTGTCCACACCAGACATCGGTCTTCGTAAGCCCTGGGAAAGCATCGAATTTCGCATGGAATGTTTTCACAACAATGAGACATTAGCTAGGCAGGTAGTAGCCAATACGTCTCGGTTGTGTTTACACAAGGCCAGTAATACACAAGTATTATTTTGGCTAGTAATAGAATATAATGGACATATCGGCGACAGATCGGCGAGGCAACTTTACAATGCGTGTTGTAGTCAGTCGAATCTCACGGAACAAGCAAAGAAATATTGGATTAACGGAGACCCATAGTCTGGACAGAGATAAACACGAAAGAAGAAATTATAAAGAGGATAACAACACTGCACAGACACCTAAAAGACGAACGCAGACGGATTGTCTGGGCGAAGCTAAACACGAATGCGATCATAGCAAAACATTACAGAAACTTTACAGGTAATGGAGACTGGTTGTCTGACTAAAGTAAGACGAACGAAACTGCACATGACATCAGAAGAGAATACGGAAATCGTCAGCGGCCATTTGGACACGATATAACCCAGTGAAGTTCGTCTCTCAGTAATTTTAAGAGGAAGCATTCCGCCCGACCCGACTTGTTTCTATATTTCACGAGGAAGAATCAGGACATGGAGTCAGTGATTTCTTTATATGGAAACCAAGGTTAGTTTACTATAGTTTGTACATTATTATTATACTTCCATTTTAATTCCTTATATATATATATATATATATATATATATATATATATATATATATATATATATATATATATATATATATATATATATATATATATATATATATATATATATTCCATAAATATAACACTGTAAATACTAGTCACGTTTTACCATAATACTATATTTTACACTATTAAGTACAGGTTGCAATAAACACTGTACAGAGAGTTATTATACTTATATGATTGCCCAGTTTCCAGTAACTATAACGAAGTAAATACAAGACACTTTTCTTTTACTTCTTACATTACCCGGTAAACAGTGCAGTAAACACCGCGCAGTCATTCATGATAGTGATAAGATTTCACAGACAATAACAAACCACATGCGTAACATAAATTTATGGGTTACTTATAAGGCGTTATGATTTTATCCATCGCAGTGGTAGAGACAGGAGACCTTTGAGATAACTCTGCCTTAGTCTTACTACCCTGGCGGGCGTAGATTACGGGACAAGCTAATGAGTAGGGCCAACAGATATACTGCGACGACACGTATCTCACAGATATTTAACGGCAACAAACCTACCAACAACCAACGGGGGTTCTAGGAAGGAATTTTCCAGGCGGCAAACGATACTTTCTACTATCAACCACCCACACAGAAAAGTAATCAGAAATTACCTATAATAATGGATGCATTACTAAGTGTTGTCTACGTGAATTATTGATCAGAAGTTGCAAGTGTATACGGACGATCTTTTACAACAAGTGCCTACAAGAATTATTGATCAGAAATAGCAGTAGAATACGGACGATTGTCACTACAACAAGTGCCTTTGAGAAATCTTGATCAGAAGTTGCAGGAGCAAACGGACGATCTTTTAAACCCAGTGCATACGAAAAGTATTGAGATCCTAAATTACCTGCGATAATGGACACACTCGCCAAGTAAACCTGTCGCGCCACTTAATACAAAGATATAACATTTCCACCATCATCACCACGTGAGCAAAACATCATCTCGACAAAGGGACATCTGCAAACCAGACGAAGTCTCTACAGCATAAGATTGGGTTCTACACAATCGATGACCAGGCCAACTCAGCCGCTCATTTCATTGTCAACACTCGCATTGTGAAGAACAAAAGATCAAGCCATCGACACCTGAAGAAAAGTCAGTGAGCCGGACAATGTTATTGAATGCAGACAAAGAATGTTCACGGCGTACAAACATCCAGAATTTTATTGACAGTCCGTCAGAGACCAAGAAACAAGATATCCTTTTTATTAGTAGTTAGGATTAGATTAAATTCATCATCATCATCACGTAGTATAGACTTAAGATTAGTGTGTGTACTTTTGCATTAACTATTATCATCTTTTCCAGGTATAGTTAACGTTAGTTCTTATTGCATTTGTATTATTGTAATTGGATGTTGTGGTACCTTTAAGTAATTCAATAAATGTTGTAGTTGTTTTTGCGTTACCAACACACGTTAATTACATATATAGAGAAGGAAAAAAAGTGTGCGAGAGAGACATACAGTTCTTCCTCTTCTGTTCACTCAGTGTAATAGGGGAGGTGAGGGCTCGTGAGCTTATATAGAGAGTTGGGGTAGAGAGGTAGGAGTGACAGTGTCACGAGATTCAGAATCACTGGGACTATCTGCTGGGAACTTATAACAAAGTCTTAAATTCACCATCTCCCACTCCTGCTGCCTATCTTCAACCGGTTGCCAGGCAAATCTGAGCCATTGACAATGCCGGCAAAACAGCGAGCTGGTTAACCTTCGGGTTAACCCTGTGACATTGCCTCATAAAAGACAAGAATGGAAAACTGCTCAGCAATATACACGAGCAAATGAAGAGGTGGACATAATATTTTGAGGACCTTCTCAATAGACCAGCTCCGCAAAACTCCCCCCCCCCCCCCCCGGACTTCCAGCCAGCAGAAGAAGATCTACAAATTAACGGTGAAAGACCAACGAAGGAAGAAATAAAGAAAGCCATAAAGCTTCTAAGAGATGGAAAAGCGTCTGGGCCTGATGGCATTCGAGCAGAGGCCATCAAAGCAGATATCGACACGGCTACAGAGATGCTATTTAAGTTACTTGGTAAAGTCTGGGAAAAGGAAGAGATACCAGCAGAATGGAAGGAATGATATCTGGTTAAGTTGCCTAAGAAGGAAAATGTACAAGAGTGCACACATTATAGAGGAATAATGTTACTGTCAGTGCTAGGAAAAGTATTAAATAGGATTATCCTTGAGAGATTAAAAGAGTCCATAGACAAGAAACTGAGAGATGAACAAGCAGGTTTTCGACAAAACAGATCCTGTACAGACCAGATAGCCACTTTGAGAATAATAGTTGAACAAAGTCTGGAATGGAATTCACCACTATACATCGGATTTGTGGACTACGAAATGGCATTTGACAGTGTAGATAGAGAATCACTTTGGAAATTGATGAGGCATTGTGGAGTTCCCCTGAAGATGATTAATTTAATAAAGAAAACATACGAAGACATGACATGCAGAGTTCTTCATGAAGGACAGCTTACAGAACCATTTGGGATAAGAACAGGAGTGCGACAGGGATGCCTCTTGTCTTTATTTCTTTTCTTACTAGCAATAGACTAGGTTATGAGAACATCAACAACACACAACAGAAATGGAATCCAGTGGACTCTGACTAAGCAGTTGGATGATCTGGATTTTGCAGATGACTTGGTTCTTCTGTCTCATAACCGTAATCCGATGCAAGACAAATTGAAAACACTCGATGAGAGGTCACAGCAATTGGGTCTGAAAATACACAGGGAAAAGACAGAGATAATGAGAATAAATGCAGGTAATGAAAACAAGGTTGAACTTGAAGAAACACCAATACAAGATGTAGAATCGTACACATATCTTGGCAGCAATATAGACAAAGTTGGGGGGACAGATAGTGATTTCAAAATAAGAATACAAAAAGCTAGAGGAGCTTTTATCGCATTGGGAAATATATGGAGATCAAGAGAAATCGGATCCAACACGAAAATAAATATGCAAATAGTAGATGTTCAAGTTGTTCAGGGCCTGTGCCAGATCAACTGTGTCATCTTGATTTGGAAGACCCGCAGTTGTGGGGTTCTCTCCGATCATACTGTTCGAGGCCTAGAAGGATAAGTAGCTCTTTGTTAGGCTACTTCTACTTTCAATTACCACACACCTACGAACAAACTGTGTTATGAAGATAACAAAATCCTGTAGTTTATTGGGAAGACAATTGACTTTATCATAAATTAACATTGATATTCTATTCAAGAAAGCACAAAAGAAAGACATATTTTCTCAAGTATCCAGAAAACAGTTGAAGTGAACTTTATTAGTTACAATAACTTAACTGTAAATGTGATATATGTATATAAATATATAATGAAAGTGAAACAGATTTTATTTTGAAATCAATTTGATTTTATTTGAAATTTAACAGAAGTACCAAGAAAAAAGATCTTGTATATAAATAGATTATAAATTGTACGAACAGTCTTTACTGAATTATTTAAGTTGGGTTCAAAGTTCTTGTTGGTTAATTAATTACCCTAGCAGAGTCATAGTTTTAGGTTGGTCTGGAGAGGGGCACCATAGAGAACTAGGATTGCCATTACCATCTCACCTAGTGATCTATACAGCTTGATTCTATCTTTGACTTCGATACATCATTACTCTTTTAGAGAATGGGTTATTTCTTGTAAGACCAGTGAAGCATTTAGAGACACATGAACTGTGTAGATTACTCACCGTTTTGGTATCACGTATCATATCACATCATCATCATTTCGCGTTACACAAGCTCATTCTTCTATTTAATTAACTACAATATTAATATCTCATCTGTGTGTTTTTGTGTGAATCGTCGTTCACCATCATCACGTTCTAACCACTACTAACCCTATATGTGTAGATATTTAATTAATAAACCCACTAATCGTTTGATCATTATCTAGTGTGTTAATGTATTACTCGTGCTGTCGGTGTTAAATATTTATATATAGGTAAATTTCTACTCAGATGAGGTTGGGGGCTTTTTTCTGTTACGGGATCTAAGGGCAGAAGCTAAGGTCGTGGGAAACAGACCTCTTTCCATAATCCACCAGAAAACACTGTCCAGTGGAAAGCATTCACATTCTCTTCTTCTTGTTCTTATCTCGGATAGGTCTCTATCCTTTCTTAACGAGCCAATTTCCGGAGACCTACCTAATATCTCATAGGCTATTCCTGGCGAAAGCTACTGTCGTAGTTGCCCCAATCGCACCACACGACAGTAACCTCACGGCTGTTTGCGAGCGATCTTTTAGTTATTTCCCCTTTTTCCCCCGACCGCGCTATTTATAGCCCACTTGACAGAGGTCACGTGGTCAGGTTCCTAATGGGAAAAACATGTGGCGATGTTTACTTTTGATAGGGCTTAATTAATGCTTTTAGGCTACTTTTTTATTATAAATACCGGCTTTAATTTTGCGTAAAGCTAGACTAGAAATGTTAGAGTAAATTTTAGAACAAGAACAAACATTTTATCACAATTAGAACAGAAGATATAATAGTCTGAAATAGTGTAAAATTTACGTTTTTTTTATATTTTCTTATGGTGTGTTTATAATGCAATTTTCACTCAATCGGTCACAATCAACATGCATAACAAATTACAGAAATAAAAAGTAGAAAACCTGCAGAAAATGGATATCACAGATTTGTTTTGGTTTCATGCGTCAAACATTAATTATTGAAAGTTTAAATTGCAAGTCCACATTTATTACCTTAAAATAACACACCCAATTGTCCCCAAAACATGTTTGAATTGCTTTTATGCTACTTTATTATTATAAATACCGGCTTTAATTTTGCGTAAAGCTAGACTAGAAATGTTAGAGTAAATTTTAGAACAAGAACAAACATTTTATCACAATTAGAACAGAAGATATAATAGTCTGAAAAAGTGTAAAATTTACGTTTTTTTTTACATTTTGTTATGGCTTGTTTCTAATTCAATTTACACTAAAACGGTCACAATCAACATGCATAACAAATTACAGAAATCAAAAGTAGAAAACCTGCAGAAAATGGATATCAAAGTTTTGTTTTGGTTTCATGCGTCAAACATTAATTATTAAAAGTTTAAATTGCAAGTCCACATTTATTACCTTAAAATAACACACCCAATTGTCCCCAAAACATGTTTGAATTGCTTTTATGCTACTTTATTATTATAAATACCGGCTTTAATTTTGCGTAAAGCTAGACTAGAAATGTTAGAGTAAATTTTAGAACAAGAACAAACATTTTATCACAATTAGAACAGAAGATATAATAGTCTGAAATAGTGTAAAATTTACGGTTTTTTTTTTACATTTTGTTATGGTTTGTTTCTAATTCAATTTACACTAAAACGGTCACAATCAACATGCATAACAAATTACAGAAATCAAAAGTAGAAAACCTGCAGAAAATGGATATCAAAGTTTTGTTTTGGTTTCATGCGTCAAACATTAATTATTGAAAGTTTAAATTGCATGTCCACATTTATAACCTTAAAATAACACACCCAATTGTCCCCAGAACATGAGAGCTAACAATTATCTCAATCATACATCATGAGTTCTGATCCAGTCTGCGCAATGTTTTTCTAATATGTGCTGTTTATGAATTGTCTTACTAGGGAATAGCTTTCTGAACAAAGACATATAAGTCTCTATCGATGCTGTTATTGATTCTTTACTAATTGGTTTACTGTGTGATATTTTGTTGTGTACTTTCTCAAATGCTTCTTTCAGTGAGTTGAATTGTTCTTGGGCAATAAAAGCTATGTTAGTTATATCTTGTTTGTCTGTAATTTTCAGTGTTTGTGTAATGATTGCTCTTGTAAGATCTTTATAAACTTTTTGTGTGAGATATCTGTGGCAGTGATTCCCTATAAATGCTCTGCTATTATAAGCCTGTTGTATGATTTTGTGTTTGGCTAGTACCTTGTCCATGTGTGAGCAAACTGGACCAGACCTAGTACACAGATCTTGAAACTGAAGTTTGGTCAGCGCATCTTGTGCATTTTCAAGTCTAACTTTAAAATTATCTGTCTCCTCCTTATCCTCACAAGTTCAATACCTACCTGAAAAATTCAATTTTAGCTCCTAATTCTTCTGCCTATTTCCAGTTCCTACTAAATCTCTTCAAGTTCTTAAAAGTACTAATGTTTGCATGTATCTCTTGCGAATTCTCAAATATCTTTGCGTCTATTGTATCAGCTACCTGTTCCAGAAGTCTGTGGTGTTTCAAAACAATGCCTAATAAAATATGAAGGTAAGGAGGAGCTACATTTTCAATTTCAATCTCTAACATTGGTTTGTGTAAACAATTATGGTAATGTGCCACTTGCCTTTTATTCCCTTTCCCATATTTCATATATCTATTGTAATCTCTTATCAACATGGCCAAACTTCTTCGTTTGCAAGTTGTATGCTTTCTGGATGTCTTTGATGAAAATGTTTGGTTTGTCTGGAGCTCAAGGAATATACCCATGTCTGTGGTGTCTCCAGCAAAACAAGGAAATAATCCCCGAATAAGAAAACAACAACTTGTTTACCATCCCACTCTAAATATTTTAGTGACTCTATCTGAGCTTTCATGCCATTCATAAATATTTCTAAATTATCATATGTATCTCTGACTCTAGCCATTGATAAAAGGATGGTATTAGATTTAGAATTTGGTTTCTCTAAATTTACTACCTGCATTGTAACTTTGAATGAAAGAAGATATACAAACAGTTACTTAGAATTCGCTGGCAGCCGTCGTGTGCACAGGATTGTCTACCAAAGAACACCAATGGAACAGTCCTTATCTCACACACAATTTAAAAAAAAATTCATATTATAAATAGAAGATTAACAAGACTTGAAAGATAGATCAAATTATGTGGAAGTAATCTATCTATAGCTTTACATGTTTTCTGACGCTTATATACGTAGCTAAATATCATTATAAATGAATGAAAATGCAAAAACAGATGGTGCTTTACAAAAAGTTATTTTTTTACTACCTTATTTAAGATTTGTGGGTATCAGGAATGCGTTTAAAGGGATTTAAATGCTATAAAATCTGGTGACAATATGCTTGTTCTTGTAATGCCACACTCACAAAACTGACTACCACACATTCTCAAGATATGAAACAAAAAAAAAGTATGTGGAAATAATCTTTAGCTTCCCTTCGAGAAGTCTTTATAATTATAAACTCAAACGAATGGGCCGATTTTTAGATATTAAATTAATAAAGAGATTACTTATTTTATGAATTTCCTTAAATGATGACGCTGTTTTCAAAAGTCTGTAACTCCGTCAAAACTAATTTAAAACAAATAAAAATGCAATCAAACATAGAACACAGAACAAAGTTATAGTACACAAAAGAATTTTAGCGCTGTGTTTATCCAGAACGAGTGTGTAATGATTTATATTTTACAGATTTTACACACACAACAGCTGATTTTCCCCGCCAAAAACTTAAATAGTCTTTTACGGTGAACACAAAAATTTTATACCCGGTGTCAGAATTCCGGTCTCCGAAACTAAAAGAGCGCTCTGGTATAGGGCACAAACAGCCGTGACCTGTTTGTAGCATTACAAGGCAGTGCTTGTTCTGGAATCTCTACAGATAAGAGCTTTTATGTGGTTCCAGAGGACATGTGAAGAGATATAGAAAGAATAGGGGTACTGCACATCAAGCATGTCGTACAAGGCTACTAATATGAAGTTGTGCAGCAACCTCACCTTGTAAAAACAAATTACTACAGAAAAAATGCTGAAGGAGCATGTAGATGATTGGCCTAGACCTCCGTCAAGGGGGACTAGCTACAGTGGAAAAATGAATGCTGATTTTGTTATTACGTTTGTTCATAAAATTATCCCTACTGTCATCCTATTTATAATTCTAGGAGATAATCTAGTTTGAAAACATTTTGCGGATTATACAATACTAAAATATTTATATCTGCCTCTCTTTCTTTATATCTGCCTCTGTTTCTTTATATCTGCCTCTGTTTCTTTATATCTGCCTCTATGTTTTATTTCTGCCTCTGTTTCTTTATATATGTCTATTTTTGTGTCTGCCTCTATTTCTTTATATCTGCCTATAATATATGAGGTGGACTCTGTATATTTTAATGCCCATTCAAATCACTATGCAATGAAAGCTCCTCTTGTGAGCTCGTGTTATAATGTTTGGTTGAGAAGGTTGGTAGGGACTTCTGATCGTTTTCGGGCTGACAAGTGGACTTGTCAAACACATCGTCTCAACTTTACTTTAGGCAGCACTTTGTGCCGGTCAAAAATACAATACTGTATGTCGTACTTTTTATAACTACACATCAAAAGAAACTCGTGTTATACATATTTACTGACTTGCATTGAGCCTAGCAGGCATTTATTTATCCCATACAAAATATAACTGCATATTTCTATAATAGCAACAAACAACAGAAACATTTTCTTCGGAATTTGAAATATAGTATCATTTACTTTTTTGCTACAAAAGTGTTTGAAACTAAATTATATAAAGTAACTGTTTAATTTTTTTGAAGCTATGACTAACTTTTCCGCACATATTACTCCCCTTGAAATAAAAATTACATCCCTTAGATAAAACGCATAAATGTATCTTAACGTTTAAGTATGAGGGAAATAACAATGTGATGGTAGTGAAACATTGATAAGAGTTCCCAATGTCAATGTCTGGTTGTGTAGCGAATACAGAAAGTTAGTTAAAAGTCAGTGTCTTTACGTGCTTGTTGTATATGTGGGAACTGACTTTTGTTCCCCCCCAAACCTCCTTTTTTTTCTCCAATGCGTATGGAATCAATACTTGCCGACAGTGATGCCACAGCTGGGTATTTCTTACTAGATCTGGGTTTTGGGGCTTCCGTCTGGGTATCTGGGTAATTTTTTTCAAAATCTGCATTAATCTGGGTATATTTGACAATTGGCATTTACAATGTATGTATATTCTGTGCACTGAGCATTATACATTATATGTACAAGTATATTATAATTAAATGTAAAACAGTATGTGCTATATATTTTTTATTCCACTTAAATTTAATTTTTGTTTTTAACCACATCAATGACGTTGTTTTTTTTACTCGTTTACATCAGCTATCTATTTCCTGTTATTCTGTTATTGGCTGTCATCTGCAATACTCAGTCACTTTTGCGATGTGTTATAAAGTATTCTTTTTACATTTTAGACTTAAGCAGATAAACAGCATATTTTTTATTTTTTTTTATTTTTTTATTATAAGATTATAAAATGAGCGACGATGAAGGTACGCTAGGTAGTTGTGGTAGCATGACGACACACACGCCACCGCGTAAAAAAGTGAAGCCATGGTATCAGCAGGCTTTTTGTGCGGAATGGCTAACAGACAGCGAACTGAAGGATTGGATAAAGCCGGACTCTGGTAATCGCTATGCTGCGATTTTTACGGTCCGTTCCTGTATATTAACTAATGCCAACAAAACTTCGAAGCCAAAAGCAAAACTCTGAACATTAACAAGTTTTTCATCAAACCAAAAGAGCCCTGTCTCCAAGACAAAATTGCTAAAGCGGAGATAGTGTTGTCGGCTTTCATGACAGAACATAATACTCCGTTTTCGCAAGCTGATCATGTGATTGAATGTTGCAAACAGATATTTCCAGACAGCACAATTGCTCAAAAAATGTCACTGAAGCGCACCAAGGCTGCCTATGTGATGCAATGCGGCATTGCTCATTTTGAGCGGCTTGAAGTTATAAACATTTGCAGAAATCAGAAATTTTCTATACTCGTTGATGAGAGTACTGATATTTCTACGAACCAGATGTTGGCAGTCGTTGTGCGATTCTGTGACACAAAAACAAGAAAAGTAGTTGATTCACTGTTAGACCTCATTGAGGTGGAGGATGGGACTGGTCTTGGCATGTTTACAGCTGTTACGAAATTGTTGAGCACGCATGACATTCCGCTTAGTAATATCATTGGTTTTGCTGCAGACAACTATGCTTGAAATTTTCATACAGAATGTCTGCTTCTATTTTTCGCATAGTAGTAAAAGAAATCTCCAATTCCAGTTAATACAAGATGTAGTTCAGGCCCAGAAACATAAAGTGATGAAGCTGTGTGAAACACGCTGGCTTTTCCGTGAAGCAGTCATTGAGAGGATCCTTGAGCAATGGGATGCTCTACACTTGTATTTCCAATCCGAAGCTTCAGTGGACAACGTCGACGGTGCGGGGCAAATCCTGCAGACGATGAACACTGTTGGCACGAAGCACATGCTTCTATTTGTCGGCTACATACTGGGTAAAGTTAACGTCATGAACATGGAATTCCAGTCCTAGAACTTCCGTCTTCACAAAGTGTACACGAGTGTAACAAGAGAGTATCGTTTTCTTCTCAGTATGTTTATTAGGCAGGAAGTATTGCAGCATGAGCATTGCACTCTTGCCGACATTGATCCTTCGGATGTACAGGTGCACAAGAAACTGAATTACACTGAGCTGGGTGGACGATGTGAAGCGAAGTTAATCCGACAACCGTTACGAGATAAAGAAGTCAAGTTTCGCAAGGATGCATTGGTATACCTGATTGAACTTTGTACTCAAATACGACGCAGGTTCCCACTTTAACAAAACAGTGTTCTGGCGCAAATGCAGCTGTTGGATCCAAAGCAAGCTCTCGATATCAACATACCTTCTGTCATTCCATTAGCAACGCAGTTCCCAACAGTTGTTTCAGAAGAGAGCCTTGATCGTCTGTCTGATCAATGGCGAGAACTGGCATCGTACCGAAAAGATCTTGGACATCTAGTGGATGAGGATCCGCCCGCATTCTGGCTGGGACTGCAACAAGTAACAGATGCTAATAACCAGAAGAAATTTTATGTTTTGGCTGACCTCATGTGCACGATTATGGCACTACCTCACTCCTCAGCATGCGTCGAAAGAGTGTTTTCGAAGGTTAACTTAGTTAAAACTAAACAAATCAACAAGCTTTTATGTGGAACAGTTTCCAATCGAATACTAGCCAAGCAAGCAGTTGCCAAAGATAGAGTTTGTCGTAAGTTTAATCCTAGTAAAAGCGTGGTTGAAGATGTGCGTGAAGGACGTTGTCGGCAGAGATATGCAAAGATTATTGTTATTATTATTATTATTATTATTATAGTAATTGTGAATTTTTGGTAATAAAAAAAAATGAAGAAATACATAAACATTGGTAACACACAGATTATTTGTGCTAAAGATGGACATAAAAGATTATGTAAGCATCGTCTATCCCGTGTATTTGAGGCATAAAATAATCTGGGTATTTCTGGGTTTTTTTAAGAAGAACATCTGAGTTTATCTCTAGAACTTGAGTGGCAACGCTGCTTGCCGAGTTTGTATATGTAACCCGCCAAGCACTCCAACGGAGGCAACTAACATTCATTAATGTGACTGCCATAATAAAAATAGCATATATGTGTTGCAAGAAAATGCTAAATATCTCTCAACTGGATTAAACTAATACTGAATCCAGGCTTGCGCCGTGCCTCCCCCCTCCCTCCTCCAACCCCAATTTAAAAAAAAACAAACAAAAGGTAACCACAGGTGAAGTTTGACAGATGTGTGCAAGATAGACATGAATAGATAAATACAGGATTCTGGGAGGACAGAGATGCTGATCGCAGCAAGTCGAGATGCTCCCTACGATTATGCGAAAACAGGCTCTTACAACACCAAGAGGAAATAGCCATTTTAGAGATGCCCCCTAAACGAAATGGGTTCAGTTCAAAACGGAGGCCGAATAGCCAACAGAAGGATGTCACTTGAGAGCCATGACCCAAGGTTGACCGCTGCCATAAAATGTCAAGGTCGATCAAATGATCACAGTATACAATATAATATTTCTACAAAGTGATTGACAAGTCTATTTCATCTTTTTAAAATGTTATTATCAGCACTTGTACCTACTGCACCCGTGTGTTACCGGAGCCCGAAAGGGGAACAAAGAATAGTAACACTGTTCCCTGCCAAGCATGTCGTAGAAAGCGACTAAGGAGGGTTGGGCATGGGGCTGGTTACTGTGACGTACGTCTAAGTATGACAAATGAATTTCCCGACCCGATGGATGACAACAGAATATTGGCCTCTCATAACTTTAGAACCCCTGATCATATGTTGTAACTTTAACCTGCATGCAGCATTTCCACGAGAACTTTACACGCTGGATCATTAATATGTAGCCTGCTATCTTCTGTGAACTTTTGAGATCGCATGGCCTTTGATGGGAGGTTAAATCACGCCCTCAACCATCTCTGAGAACGATTTATAGCAATCTTTTCCTTAACGCCGGCCCAAAAGAGGACGTGGCCAGAGACTCACTCCTGTTTCTAGAGCAAGTAACAGCAGTTTAATTTCTTACCTGGCTGTCACCCCGCCTGGTGGGAGTTGCCAAAGCTCTCAGAACAGCGGCACCATCAAAGCCAGGCTGATCTTCAGAATTCAACGTGGGGCGGTATACGATCTAAAGAAATCAGGGAACTCCCAGCTAACGTAGTTAGCTTCTCGAGAATTTTTCGCACTCTCATGCGAGCAGCCTGAGACGAAGAAAATCGGTAGACCGGGGGAAACGGAGGAATCGCAGCGGTTAACACAACGGCGAGGTACCTCGGATTCTGCTCGACTTCAAGAAAAGTGTGAAAACCTAACACGTCCTATTTAAGTTACATTTGAGAAGTATAAATAAAGAACTCCGAAAACTGCATTTCATCGTTCGTTCTGACAGAATCCTAGTTTCACTAGCATAGTCGGATTCCTGCTAGATTTCATCTACCTTCGTTGACTATTGGAGTGTATTCTTTCTGCGCAGACGGTAATTTATACATTAGCTTCAAGTGATCAGTGGTCTAGTTATTTCAATTTATTTCATTGGATTGTGGTGTAAATTTAACCTTATTAAATAAACCCATTTTCAAAGTTCTAGTGCAAACTAATGTTACAGCTAAAAGTATTTCCTAATACACTTGAAGCGTAAATTAATTTTGCAGACGTTAAAAGGAATTATAACCAGTAAATCCAGTTTAGTTCTGTATAGATAGATGTGCTTTTAATTATTTTAACTCACGGGGAGTTTTCCTGATTTGTTAATTGACGACGCTAATAAAGTAAATAGGCTAACTGTAATTTATCGCGCGTCAGATTATAATATGATTTGTAATGCATTTCTTGTTTTGATTATCTTTCATTCAGAACGATCATTCAACCTGCATCCCAGCAATTATTAATTATATACAGAGTTCTGCCAACTCAATTCGATAACTCCAGTAACATATGAACCTTTTTTAAAGCTAAACTTGTGGCGGCCTGTAATGGGCCCCGCTCCTCTGAATTTAACTGAGAATAAAGCCACCCAAGAAACACTTTTAAAATACTAGTTCATATAGTCCTTAAAAGTAAAACTGGAAGCAGAACATATTTTATTCACTGCCCTATTTGTGAAGAAAAAACATAGATCTACCTGAACACTGTCTGTCAAGTATATTCAGTGGATTTTACACACCCCCCGAAGAAGAACTTACCTCAGTGTTTTTTTAACTTGTGACATTACGGAAAAAGAAAGTTATCTCCACCAGCTGTGCCAATTTTAGGAACCACACCATACCTCACGCCTAGCCAAGAGCCTGTGCCATTAATTAGGAACTTTATCTAAACCAACAGTAGCCTTTTCGTTTCACCGTCTGGCGATTTTTTGAGACTATTTGTTACCTCGTTAAATCTGGGGCCTGACACGGAAGAAATAAGAGGACCAGTCCATTTTCCCACGGTATTAGCTGCTGTGGTAAATAATTCCTAGAGTGACAGAATTCACCATTTTGGTAAGTCTGCGTGTGTGTTTGTGGGATGGCCAGCCCTAGTGTGTTTTTTTGAATGAAAGGAGATTTAATCTTTTCTTTACCCTTTTAATTAGTTCGACCTAGTATTAAGGTGCATTATATTCCTTGTACGGGATTTCTCCTAGCGGGATTGTGTAACTGTGTTCATTCCCCCCTCCCGTAAAATTTGTATGATTAAAGGGAGACATTTGAGAACCCTAGCTTTTCCTCTACACCCCCCTCCTTTTACTGTAACCCCTTGCCTCAGAGTAATAAATTTACCAGTGGGTTAAATTGCCTATCTCTGATCACACCCCCTCCCCTACTTGTCTTTTGGACCGGGTCTTGTCTGTTAGTAAATACAAACGGGAAACGGTGGATGGGATATTTCTCCTCAAACCCCCCTCTTCCCTTATCATATTTGTATTCTGTAACCTTTGATTTTGACTGTAGATGTATAATTATTTGTGACTGCTTTATGATAATAAAGGTATTAATCTTTATTTATGTTGGTTGTCGGCTGGCCCAAAACTCCAAACATTTCCATCTGTGTAGGCTGTATTCATGTACGTTGTGCGACAGAATCACCAAAGCGGTGAGTGTGCCTGAGCGACTGGAACTGACAAACAATTGTTTGTTCAGAAGAGAGATAGGAATAGTCTGTGAGAAACAGATATTGTCGTAATAAGAGACTGTCCTTGCTCTTCCCAGCGCTTGTGAATCTACTGCCTCATTCTCCTAAATCCTTATTCTCACAGAGCCTTCAATATTCCTCTACACTCTAAAGGGACCAATATCCATCAGCACCCTCTCAGATAAAATTTACGACAGTATATGGTTAGCTGGTTCGAGATTCTGAACCTAGTTAAAATAGAGTGTGGTTGATTGTCTTTGTGAAGTAGGGTATAATCTTTAAAAGTAATTACTTCCCCTAGACCAAGCCGTTCTTAAGTCTTCTATCATTTACTGGACACAGTATCAAGGTCTTTGTCTTGTTTGGACTGACATATACTGCTGTATAGAGGAACAACAGAAGTGATTGCGTCATTAATGGGCTGAGTTGCCCACTGTATACTTCCGGTGTTATCTTGTGTTTCGCACTGCTGACTAGTCAGTAAAGCATCCTTTTTGGGGGATGCCTAGCTGGCCGTGGGGTCAGTGTGTTTCGCTTGTATAGCTAGGCGGAGTTGTCATACGGAAGGTACGGGATTCGAACCCTGGGTAAGCCACTCACGTCTGTTGTTTTTCTGTTGTCCAAGTGTTCTACTTCTTTATTTCTTACGAGTTCCTGAAGACATACCTTTATGTTTGTCTAATATTAATTTACACAATAATTATGACAGGTTTGGTTTTTTCCACAGGAGCAGGCAGTTAGTGATTATAAAAGATTTGTCACCTTTGTATTCTCTGGCAGAGGGAATTGAAATTTTTTGGTTATATAATTGCTGGGACTGCGTGATTGTTTTACAATCACTAAAGGTTTTGAAGCGTTTGAGTTGAGCTAAGCTAAAGACGGATTGTTCTAATTTTTTAAAAATTAAGTTAACTACGTCTCATCTCAAAATTGTCTTCAGGGACGGAGTTTGTTGTTAGAGAATTAACATTTTCTGGGAAGAAAAAAAAAAATTTTTTTTTCCCTTTTCAATTGTTTTAATATAAATATTTCTCTACTGTTAGTAAGAGTAGATTTTTTTTTCTAGTGTAACTTACTAATTTAATTGGCATAGTTGCTTGCGTTAAAAGTCTTAAGTGACAATAATAGCGGCGATAAGTTAACGCACGAGGTCATTAAGTAAATTGTTTTATACTTTCGTTTTTTCTCGTAGCGGCTTTGAATTTTTTTCCCTTCTTGTTCTTTCGTACTATTCTCTAGTCATACTACATCTTATTCTTTTACAATGGCAGAGAGGATACAGATGAGATCCATCTTGAGGCTGGAAGCGAAAGAGGCAGGCTTAGACGCAGAAGCGGCGAATCTGTTTATCAACCAGGAATTGGAAATATATGACGCGCAGCAACAAAGAGCAGAAGCAGAGAGGAAGGAAGAGAAACAAAGAGCAGAAGCTGAGAGGAAGGAAGAAAAAGAGAAAAAGGAAGCGGAAGAGAGGGCAGAAGCTAGGAAGAAAGAAGCGGAATGATCGTCAATTGGAGCAGAAGAAAATTGAGGCAGAGATGGACGCCCGCAGGGAAAGAGAGAAGGAGAGACAACGCGAAGAGAGAGACAAGGAAAGACAGCATGAATTGGCGCTTAAGGCTTTAGAGAGTCGGGGCGCCTCTACTTTGAATAACGGAGAGCCGTCTTCGCCCCAGTCGCAGTCAATGGATCTCTCCAGCACTCAGTCTGCCCAATTAACTGCGATGTCTTTTGCTTTAGAGTCTTTTCCTAGTCCCAATGAGAAAATTGACAGCTATCTAGAAAAATTCGAGAGGCTCGCAAATCTGTATGGGTTGGAGAGTTCCCGCTGGGCACTTAAACTCTCAACGTCACTGAAATGTACTGCTTATGACGTATATACAAAGCTGGGAACCAACCAACATGATTACGACATGCTTAAAAAGGCCTTGCTAGAGCGGTTTGAGATGACCGCCCGAAAATTTCTGCAAATGTTCAGAAACAGCCGGAAAGAGAGCACGGAAACATTCCCGCAGTTCTTTTCACGTCTCACGGGCTATTTGACAAAGTGCATTGAATTATCTGACCTACCTCTTACATATGAGGGACTACTTGAACTTGTTCTTGTGGAACAGATAAAGTCAACTTTGTCAAACGAAACCCGTAGATTTTTGGCTGAACAGGGCGCATTCAGGCTTGAGGACATACTCAATAAGGCAGAACGCTATACCAATGCAATGGCCGAATGTAACTGTCTTTTTTTCCTTGTTGATGTGATCACTGGCCCAAGACAGTATACATGTTGTTAGATGTGTAGTGCGAGCGTATGATGAATTGAGTGTGGGTGCGAATGAAGGCGCGAATGTGTTTAGGCTCGTATAGATGTAGATCCTGCAACCCATACTCTCACATGCAGTAATCAAGGATGCTTTGACACTGCAGGCATGTTTCAAGACATTTATTGACGGGAACACACATAGTATCAACAGGAACAGTCAGTGTAACAAGGTCATGCTGACCTGACATCGATAGGTATACATTTGGCATTCAAAAAGGTAAACATCGGAATAGACGTGCATGGTCAATAGCAAAGTTCTTCAATAATGACAGTTCGTAGCGTCGCCCTTGGCGTCTCTGACTAAACGCGTCAGATGCCTTAGTCACTTGGACACATAGGTGCAACTTGGCACTCCCCGCCAATTGCACATATCAGGCTGTAGTATAACAGCCGAAAGCACAGGCCTCGTTCTGACGTCGGCCGTGTACTTCTGTTAAATAGGTTATCATCAACCCTGCAGTAATACTTATTGTAGATAGGAGTTCCGCCAATCTGCGGCTCCCACAATATATCTTCGTCACTGGATTTCTGGACAATATAAGACTAACAGTCTTGGATGGCTACCTCGAGCACAAATATATAAGTTCTGAAATGGCGGATCAGTGAGCTGCTGTTCACCCTAGGTAATCCTTTACATGTTCTGCCACCGAAAAGCGTAATAATGCATAAAGGTCGGTATTACCTGGCAAATGAATCCTCAGAACATCACAAGGAATTCTGTCGTCATCCCGACGCACAGAGATTCACTGGGGAAAACTGCCATAGCAGTTACTTCGAAGATTCTCCCCGAAAAACAATGGACTCTTGGTCCCTTCAGAAAAACAGGACCTCCCGGCTTCCCGGAAGTATATCTCACTCCCGCTTAAAAAAACCCTTCCCCTAGGCCTACGCCGAACTGTCAACCTCTGACCCTAAAGGTCAAACACAATGAATGAATAAACAAGGGAAGACAACCCCTAATCAACCTGACATCGCAGGTAAAGACACAATTATACTTATGATACAAACATAAGCAAATAACTTGACAGATGACTCCGTCGAAAATGACAGCAACATTACTACCACCCCCCTGTAAAAAAAAAAAATGCAATTTTTTTTTTTTTTTATATGTTCATGAGCAAGATAGCACCAGTATCACTTCTGTGCTCATGCAAACAATGAACCTAATATCAGGTACAATAGAAGAGGGTACAAATCATCTCCCAACATAGGAGAAAATATTTCCTTTAAGCCAAACAAACTAAGGGATACCATTCAAGAAACCTAAGTTGCTGGCAATACCAATCATATATCAAACATTACTAAATAATATAATCATAGCAATATACAAATGTCAATGCTATTTTAGCAACATATCACTGATGGATGGACAAAATGAAATTTGTTAAATTATCTAAACATCATCCAAATACATTTGTATTACAACATATTATGATATTAAGGACAGACCTAAGTCTGAAAATATATCAGGAAAAACTAGGACACAAGATTTAACTGGAATCATGTGGGCATCTAGACAATATGTCCGCCATCACATTATCCGAACCACGGATAGCTCGCACCGTGAAATGGAAAGGCTGAAGAGCAATAGCATAACGAGTAGATCTCGAGCTCTTCAAATCCTTACTTTGCATAGCCGTAAGAGCTTTTTGGTCGGTTTCCATAAAGAAATGCGCGCCCAGAAGGAACCTTTGTAGCTTAAGAATGGACCAAACCATAGCCAACAATTCACGGTCCAAAACCGAGTAATTCCTTTCTGCCGCATTCAGCTTCCTAGAAATATACATTACAGGATGCAGAGTTCCTGAATATTCCTGCATTAGTGCCGCTCCAATGCCAGTGGAAGAGGCATCACTACGAAGGACAAAAGTCTTATCAATCGTCGGTAGTCTTAAGATAGGATGAGATGAGAACAAATTCTTAACCTGATCCAATGAAGATTGGCATTCTTGGGACCAACGCACCATATTAGGAGAACCTTTTTTCAATAACGTTGAAAGTGGTGCCATAATGGAGGACAGATTCTCAATGAATCTTCCATAGAATTGTATCAATCCCAAGAGACTACGCACTTGCTTTTTTGTCTTCGGAACCGAGATATTTAATATCTTTGAAATGTTTTGGTCCTCTGTCTTCAACAGACCATGACCAACTCGATGACCTAGGAAGGAAATTTCACTAAACCCAACAAAAGCTTTAGAGGGTTTAGCAGTCAAACTATGCTCACGTAGAGTAGATAGCAATTCCTTCAGACCCACATAGTGTTCTTCCCAAGTATCGCTGAAAAGACAGATGTCGTCTAAATATGCAATGACATCTGCACGATCTGATAGAATTCGTCGCATCATGCGTACGAAAGTCGCTGGGGCGTTCATAAGCCCGAAAGGCATAAAATTCCATTGAAACAGACCCCTAGGTGTCGAAAAAGCAGTGAGAGGTTTGGCGTGTTCCGTCAATGGGACTTGCCAATAACCTTTCGACAAGTCTAGTTTAGTAAAGAATTTAGCTTTAGAAAGTCTAATAAGTAGATCATCTAATAACGGCATAGGTTCAGCATCGAACTTCGTAACTTGATTTAATTTGCGATAATCAACGCAAAGACGTATGTTATTGTCTTTCTTTCGAACAATAACTATCGACGAAGAATAAGCTGAAGTGGATGGTTCAATTATTTGTAGTTGAATCATTTCATCCAATTCTTTCTCGACTTGTGCTTGAAAATGAATAGGTATTGGGTATGGTCTTACTCTGATCGGATTACGATCAGTAAGTATGATGTCATGTTCTATGACATCTGTGTGTCCAGGAATGTCGGTAAGGACATCCTGATATGATTGTAACGTAGAGGATACTTGACGTTGTTCCTCAAAAGACAAGTTGGAAGAGACTGTAACGTCTCTCCACGATTCCGTTGAAGTAAGTGGAATCGTAGGAAGAGGTAAGTTCACGTCAGAAAAAATAGTTTCCTCATCCTGTATAACGGACAGGGATGAGATGTGACCATGTTGAACTGGAGAGTCGTCCGTCGCCTGGAAAATAGGCTGTAAATAGTCTGGACGTTCAATAAACTCTGTTAGCATATTTATATGGAAGGTTTTATGCCTTCCATCCACATCGACAATATAGTCGACATCAGAAATTTTCGAGACTATAGTGTATGGACCCTTCCAAGAAATGAGAAGTCTATTCTCTCTTGAGGGCAGTAAGACATATGCTTTGTCTCCAGGACAAAGTTGACGTAGGCGTCTTTTCTTGTTAGCAAATCGCCTAGCTTTTTCTTTCGCAAATTCGGAAGATGAAGTTGCTAACCTGCACGATTCGATAATCTTTTCTCTAAGAGCTATAACATATTCATATGACGATTGTGTATCATCGTCAATATCATCGGAAGTTATCAAATCGTGTAATAAGGACATTGGCCCGCGCGGTTGCGCGCCAAAGACAAGTTCGAAAGGAGAAAACCCTGTATGCTCGTTGGGAACCTCTCTATAGGCAAAGAGGACTGCAGGTAAAACCCTGTCCCAATCTTCAGGATGATCCTCCGTTATCTTGCCAAGTAAGTTCTTTAGTGTCCTGTTAAGACGTTCTACCAATCCATTGGACATTGGATGATAAATACTACTGAGAGACCTTTTAATGTCTAGCGTAGCCATTACCTGAGACATAACGTCCGAAATTAACTGAGTGCCGTGATCCGACAGTATTTCTCCGGGGAATCCCAGACGAGAAAATATGAGCCAAAGAGCATCAGCGATATCGACAGTTGATATGCTCTTCAGAGGAATAGCCTCTGGCCAACGCGTGCACATGTCCACGCAAGTGAGGATAAATTGGTGTCCTCTGGCTGACTTAATTTTGAACGGACCAATGATGTCTATAGCCATTTTCTGAAACGGCCGAATCGGAATATCTGCAGCCTGAATAGGAGCAGCATGTCTCGGACCCCTAGACTTGACCTCTTGACAAATTTTGCAAGATCGGCAATAAATTCGGATGTCTTTATTCACGAATGGCCAAAAGAATGACGCAAGGACTCTAGTTTTAGTTCTGGAAAAACCCATGTGTCCAGCACACTGAGAATCGTGTGCATGCCGAAGAATTAAGGCTCTCATACACTTAGGCACAAGAATTTGCGAATGCATAGACTTGTCCGAGTGTTGTACCATTCGTACCAATATACCATTCTTCATAGTAATATACGATTTGTGATTCGTATTTTGATTGGGATCCCCTTTCTTTGCAAGAAGGAAGTATTTCTTCAAAGAAGGATCCTCTTCTTGACGTTTAACAAACGAGTCATGGGAAATCACCAAGTGCTCGTCTTGGCTATCAACTTCATTACTATTATCAGATGAAGTTGGGGGATTAAGAGCTTGAGCTCTTGTCATCACTGCATTGACCGTTTGAATGTTTTCTTCTTCCCAACTAGAAATTTGTTGCGGGGTGCATTCCTTAACCCCATGAATACGACCGATTATAAGATCCGCAATAGGATTAGGAAGAAGACATGCATGGACATCTCCTGTGAAGAAAGGAGTGTCAATCCTAATAATAGCAGTAGGATAGCTTTCCATAGTACCACCAAATGTAACACATTTGATTGTTTTTCCAGTGGCACAGCAAGGATCTATCAGAGACTCCTTAACCCCGACGGTAGTACATCCCGAATCGAAAAGTACTGAGACTAGCCTATCATTTATTAGACCTTTATCTAAGATGAGAGATCCTCTCCCATCATGCGCAACTGTAGCAGGTAGAGCAGGAAGAGGGTGACCACAACTTAGCGTAGATACAGTTGATGAGTCAAACAATGTTAAGCATTGGGGGCATTCAGTTGCTCTCCCAAAATCGAAAGCACAACCAGTGATAGCCCTAGAGTTACCACTATCATTTGCTGTATTACAGGCTCCATCAAACTCTTGTTGTGCAGAGTTTGCCTGTTGGTAAGGTCTTTTCTTGTTAAACCTAGGTCTGCCTCGATTATCATTTCCCCTGTAATTATTTCGAGTATCATTTCCCCTGTAATTGTTATCATATTGCCTATTGTAATCATCATTCCGGTTTGAATCCCGGTTTCTAAATTCACCATCGTCATAATCTTGACGTCGAGAATGATTACCTCGAAAATTTGAATAGTTATTATTTGGATAGCCTTTGCGAAAGTGTCTCAAATTATTACCACTAAAATTACGAGAACTACCATCTTGTCTCCACTGCATAGACGAAGAACCATCATGTGTTGGATTACTCCGCTTCTGAGTGTAATTTTGATTACTTCCCCTATTCCAATTTTGTTGAGCACCCTGAAATTTTTTTTTGAAATTAGGGCCATATGGTGTTGCCGAAGCAGCTGGCAACCCTTCTTTCACTTTAGAATTGCTAACTGTAGCATGGGGATGTGCTGTGGCATACTGACAACAGTATTCCTCCATTTCTTTTAAGTTTTTAGGCTTACGCTCATGAAGGAATGCAAGAAAAGAATCATTAACAGATGACAAAACCTTATCTCGCAATAATAAGTCCATTAGACCTTCATATGTTTTCTCAATCTGAGACAACTCAACCCATCGTGTAAATGTACGACGTATCTTTGTAACAAAATCAGAGAAATCTACTCCATTTTCTGGCAACATTGTCCTAAAACGAAGACGATAGTCTTCTTGTTTTAGTTGATATTTTTTTAGCAATGCTGCCCTGACAACATCATAATTAGTCCTCTCATGTTCGTCTATTGTCATAAGAGTAGTCACTGTGTCACCTGTAAAAAATGGCATCAGTTGTTCAACATATTTTTCCTTTTTTATGTTATGCGTATCGCACAAAAATTGGAATCTATCTAGATAATCTGCTACGTCATCCTTTAAAGGATTGAAATGAGGCAATTTAATCCTACTAACAAACTCCCTTGTCGTACTCGAAGTTGTTTGCTGAGCACCCGTACTCGCCAATTTCAATTTCTCTAACTCCAAAGTTGCGAGTTTTTCATCAAGTTCCATCTTCTGTTTTCTTTCCTCATGTTCCATTTTCCTAATTTCAGCCTCGGCTTGAGCTTTCCTCTCCTCTGCAGCAGCTTGAGCTTTCCTCTCCTCTGCAGCAGCTTCTTTGTCTAATCTCTTTTGTTCAGCTTCAAATCTCCTTTCCTCCACCTGCATCTGCAATTTCTTTTGTTCAGCAGCAATATCAGCTTCTCTGTCTAGCCTTTTTTGTTCCGCCGCAGCTTCTCTTTCTAATCTTTTCTCTTCAGCCTGAGCTTTTTTCTCTTCTGCAGCTAATGCTTTGTCATACTGAGCAACAACCCATTGTTCTAACTGTTGACCAGTCTTATCAAGGGCTCTCCCTTGTGTAATAAAGTAGTCCAATGTAGACATCTTGTCTACTGAGATCAGTAACTTGCAGAAGCAAATATATTAAAATATCCCACTTTAATGGGAGACAAGTCTGAAATGCTAGACTTGTATACTCACTTCACTTTATTTTACTGTCTTAGTCTTAGACAAAGACTTTGTATGTTCCTCTTGTTTATAATGTACCCAAAAAATCACCTGAGTACCTGTGGAAAAAAAATTCCCTTATATCCCACTCACTATGGGCACAAGTCTTTTTTTTTAAAGAACTTGAATATGTATTTCACCTTGTCTCAATCTTTGTAGATAACAAGTCTTTTATCAAAGAACTTGTATAAATATCTTATATAATATTATTTAACAAACTCTATATGAAGAGTCTACCTTATCAATAATATCAAAACATGACCCAGTATGTGTATGTAGACTGTGCATGACAGTAATGTAGTACAACCAAAAAAAAAAATACAAAGACAAAGATACAAAACAATACAAATGGCAACACTGTTTTAACCAAAAATGTGTAGAGAAATACACAAGAAAGGAGAGACCTACAGAATACAAACAAAACAAATCGACAATCAAAACTGAAAAACAGACAAAATATTACAAAAACAACGTTAAGTACAATTACATCACAGCTAACATCAATAGCGACCAATTGTCACTAGCAAATTTCCAAATTAAGAAAATTTGCACCTACAGAACGCTTACAGTAAGCCTCGATCAAGTGGCATATTTACCGTAAGACCCACCAACCGAAAAACCCGCAGAAAAAAAACACAAAAACAGCAGAAGTAACATAATATAGCAATCAATTTCAATGTGTTGCAGAACAAGTTCAGTCACAGCTGAAACTAAAATAAATTCCTTGCTCCTTGCGAACACAGAAACGAAATGTCAAACGCGCACTGAACGTCAAATCCACTGTAACATAAAGTGGTATTCACGAACCAAAGTTACTATGACCTTCTCAAATTAGGGCTTGCACATTGAATGTTTACTATTTCCACGTACTGTTTACAGACACTTGACCTCCAACAATGTAGCTTGAATGCTCTGACCTAGAAAAGTCTGTTGTTGAATGAAACGTGTAACAACCAGCAGTACTGTTTACAATAGGAACCCGCCTTCTATGCAGTTATGGTCCACGTAGCAAATGCCTAGTAGTTAACTTCAGTACATGTCTTGTTATGCTTTATGTAGCATTATAATATAAATGCTCGTACTGTTTATTTGGGTCAACCGTTGATGACCTATATCTGTCCTGTTGTAGCCAAAACTTGCAAGTGTAGAATTAGCGCTGTGTGTTACGGCTGTCCCGTGTGTAGCTTAGACCCACAGATCAGAAGTGTAATGTGTACTTGTCCTTCTTGTAACTTTCCCGACAAAACTGGAGACATCATACATGTAACAGCCAACCAGGAATGTAAATTTCTGGATCCATAAATGTCAACAATAATGTCAAATGCTCGCTCTGTTCTTTTTAAACCCACAGATCTGGTCCATCAGAAATGTAAGTTTCTAGGCCACATTGGCGACAAGAAATGTATCATAAGAGCCCACGTAACTGGTCCACCAGAAATGTAACTGTCTTTTTTTCTTTGTTGATGTGATCACTGGCCCAAGACAGTATACATGTTGTTAGATGTGTAGTGCGAGCGTATGATGAATTGAGTGTGGGTGCGAATGAAGGCGCGAATGTGTTTAGGCTCGTATAGATGTAGATCCTGCAACCCATACTCTCACATGCAGTAATCAAGGATGCTTTGACACTGCAGGCATGTTTCAAGACATTTATTGACGGGAACACACATAGTATCAACAGGAACAGTCAGTGTAACAAGGTCATGCTGACCTGACATCGATAGGTATACATTTGGCATTCAAAAAGGTAAACATCGGAATAGACGTGCATGGTCAATAGCAAAGTTCTTCAATAATGACAGTTCGTAGCGTCGCCCTTGGCGTCTCTGACTAAACGCGTCAGATGCCTTAGTCACTTGGACACATAGGTGCAACTTGGCACTCCCCGCCAATTGCACATATCAGGCTGTAGTATAACAGCCGAAAGCACAGGCCTCGTTCTGACGTCGGCCGTGTACTTCTGTTAAATAGGTTATCATCAACCCTGCAGTAATACTTATTGTAGATAGGAGTTCCGCCAATCTGCGGCTCCCACAATATATCTTCGTCACTGGATTTCTGGACAATATAAGACTAACAGTCTTGGATGGCTACCTCGAGCACAAATATATAAGTTCTGAAATGGCGGATCAGTGAGCTGCTGTTCACCCTAGGTAATCCTTTACATGTTCTGCCACCGAAAAGCGTAATAATGCATAAAGGTCGGTATTACCTGGCAAATGAATCCTCAGAACATCACAAGGAATTCTGTCGTCATCCCGACGCACAGAGATTCACTGGGGAAAACTGCCATAGCAGTTACTTCGAAGATTCTCCCCGAAAAACAATGGACTCTTGGTCCCTTCAGAAAAACAGGACCTCCCGGCTTCCCGGAAGTATATCTCACTCCCGCTTAAAAAAACCTTCCCCTAGGCCTACGCCGAACTGTCAACCTCTGACCCTAAAGGTCAAACACAATGAATGAATAAACAAGGGAAGACAACCCCTAATCAACCTGACATCGCAGGTAAAGACACAATTATACTTATGATACAAACATAAGCAAATAACTTGACAGATGACTCCGTCGAAAATGACAGCAACACCGAACTTCCCAGCACAAAACGTAAACCCACAGATGAGCCATCTCGTAAACAAAATCTAGAGCAGTCATCCTATTTCTCTAATTCCTCTCAGAATTATAACCAACGAGAAAATAATACCCAGAGACCTCCCCAGGAAAAATCGAAATTCTACAAAACCCGATACCCCCCTAACAACAATTCTGATCAACCCACCAAGCCTACGTTGCAGCGCGGCCACCAAGGTCAAGGAAAAGGAAAGACCCCTACACCAGGAACGTCTGATCAGGGCAAGCAGACCGGGCCTAACCGCGTTGGATGTTTGCATACAGCCTCGAAAGGTAGAGTCAATGTCAGTGATTCTCAACCTGAGGGGGACCGACCCTCAACTCGAGGAACTGTAATTTTTGAATGGTACCTCAACCACTTGTCTCTTTGACACTGGATTAAGTTTTAGTTGTATTGTTGCTAGACACCTAGTCAAACCAGGTCAGGAGACAGAGGAAACCGTCAAACTCAGTGGAGTTTTTAAGAGTGACGCACCCAGGACGCTTCCTATCACACTGGTAGAAATACACTCTGATTTTGTCAGAGGTGTTATTAAAGCGGCCATTATGGATGATCCTATCTACCCAGTTATCCTGGGATGTAGATATGTGTTTATTGGGAGACCAAAGGAGCCGATTGTGGCAGCGGTAACCACAAGAGGGCAAGCCAAGAAGGAGAGGGAGCCTGCGCCAAATTTGTTGCCGAACGAACTGAAGGAGGCGCAACAAAAGGACCCTACTCTGGAGCTCTGCTTTAAAAAAAACTGCCCATGGCTAAGGACCCCAGACACAACGGAGACATCTTTTCTAAGGATGGCGTATTGTATCGTAGAACGGGCAACTCGGACACGGAGAATAACCAGCTCCTAGTACCGACGCAGTACAGAAGCCAGATCTTAGAAATGGGGCACTCTCTTCCCTTTAGCGGACATATGGGACAAAACGCCACTATTCAGCGAATAAAAAACCACTATTGGTGGCCAGGAATGAACTCTGACATTATCAGGTACGTGAAATCCTGCGCCCAGTGCCAACGGGTAGCACCAAAGCACTTGACACCCCCAGTACCTATGGGGCAAATGCCAATAGTAGGTACTCCATTTGAACGGGTTGCTGTCGACATCATTGGACCCCTGGAAAGGACCAAAAGAAAGCACAGGTTCATCCTGACTTTAGTCGACACTTGCACAATGTGGGCCGAAGCTATACCGCTAACATGCACAGATTCCAAGCATGTCGCAGAAGCCCTCGTGAAAATCTTTACACGGTTGGGATTCCCTCAACAAGTTTTGACGGACAATGGATCCCAATTCCGTAGCCTGTTAATGGAGGAGATCTTTAAGATCTTGAGGGCCAAACATATCCATACAAGTCCCTACCATCCGGCCGGAAATGGGCTCGTGGAACGTTTTAATGGCAGCCTCACCACCATGTTACGTAAGCTGGGTCAGGAGAAACCGAAAGACTGGGACCTATATATATCGGCTGCCTTATTCGCCTACCGAGAGGTTCCTCAAGCGTCTACGGGATTCGCGCCAGCTACACTTTTATTTGGCAGACCTATTAAGGGGCAACTAGAAGCCTTACTTCGGTTCCTGACAGACCAAAAGGCTGACGAGACAGTCGTCTCTGCAAGCAAGTATGTATCTGAGCTCAAGGAAAGGCTAAGGCTAGGATGGGATCTAGCTACAACAAACCTTACGAAAGCCCGCGCTAAACATGCTAAAAGATACAACAAAGCTGCAAAATAGAGAAAGCTCCAACCAGGGGAGAAAGTTTTGTTGCTACTCCCAACCGGAAGCAATAAACTTCGCATCGGATGGCAAGGGCCGTTTACCGTCCTTAAAAAGATCTCACGTACTAATTACAAGATCTCCATTAAAGGAAAGGAGAAGGTCTTCCACATAAATCTGCTCAAGAAATATCTGGAAAGACCAGTGCCATCCTCCGAGCATCTCCTGGCTGTCGCCATAGCAACGGAAGACGAGGAAGATGATGATGGTTGCATGGAGTACCCATTGCAACCCACAGAATCCTTTAAAGATGTCAAGTTCGGCGACAATCTCTCACCAGAACAACAAACAGAAACCAGGGCGCTACTACAGCAGTACAGTGCAGTCTTAACGGATGTACCTGGTCGAACAAATCTCATCGAATTTGACATGAAATTAACAAACGAGACCCCTGTTCGAACCAGAGTATACCCCACTCCGTACGCCAAAGCTGATGCACTTCGCGGAGAAATAGACAAGCTGCGTCAGGCAGGAATTATCGGCGAGTCTACATCTCCTTACATTTCGAGTGTAGTGCTGTTGCAGAAGCCCACTAAGGAAGTTCGGCTGTGTATTGATTACCGGTTGCTAAACGCTGTAACGGAATTCCAGCCTGAACCGCTCCAAACTGCTTCTGAGTTGTTCACCAAGCTCAGCAAGGCAACAATTTTCTCCAAGATTGACCTCAGTAAAGGTTATTATCAAATACCAGTCAAGGAGGAAGTTAAACCTTTGCTAGCTTTCAGCACTAGTGAAGGACATTACACATTTAATGTGATGCCGTTCGGACTGCATAACGCACCAGGAGTGTTTACCAGGATGATGAGAAAGCTTTTAGAACCCTTGCAAAGTCCCCACATCCATAATTTCATGGACGACATCTTAATTGCATCGGAATCCTACGAAGAACATATTGCTACAGTCGCTGTGCTCCTTAGGAGACTACAGGAAACTGGTCTCACAGCCAGACCTAGCAAATGTCTCATCGCATTTGAAAAGCTGGACTTCCTGGGGCACACTATTTCTCACGGCTGTAGTTGGCTTATTAAGAAGAACGTGGAGAAAATAGTGGCAGCAAAAAGACCCCGAACAAAGAAAGACATCAGATCATTCTTATCACTATGTGCTTACTATCAGAAATACATCCAGAACTTCAACGGACTGACAGCACCTCTGACTGACCTCACCAAGAAAGGTTGTCCTGATAATGTCATATGGGATCAAAAGTGCGAACACGCGTACAGCACTTTGAAAGGACAGTTGTCTGCATACCCCATTTTGAGGTTGCCTGACCTCAACAAACCTTTTGTATTTCGGGTCGACGCGTCAGGTCAGGGCATCGAGTCAACACTGCTTCAAGCCGATGACAGTGACCCAAACATGCTAAATCCAGTTGCCTATGGCAGTCGGAAATTGAATAAAGCGGAACGCAACTACAGTGTCGTTGAAAGAGAATGTCTCGCTCTGATTCATGGCATCAGACGCCATCATGAGTTTCTGTATGGTACTTCTTTCACGGTGCAAACAGACCATGCTCCATTAGCTTTCCTGGGTGCCAATAAGGAATTCAACGCAAGAATAATGCGTTGGGCCTTGCTATTGAGTGTTTATTCCTTCATAGTGGAATATAATCCAGGAAAAGAGAATGTCGGAGCTGAATTCTTGAGTAGAAACTGGACCACGGAGGAAGAGGAGAAAATCGACGATGCCAATCATCCAAAAGCTACCGATCAGGACAGCTTCATTGTCATAAATGAAACATGAAAACGAGTTTCCATGTCTCAAAAGTGGGGACGATTGTGACGTACGTCTAAGTATGACAAATCAATTTCCCGACCCGATGGATGACAACAGAATATTGGCCTCTCATAACTTTAGAACCCCTGATCATATGTTGTAACTTTAACCTGCATGCAGTATTTCCACGAGAACTTTACACGCTGGATCATTAATATGTAGCCTGCTATCTTCTGTGAACTTTTGAGATCGCATGGCCTTTGATGGGAGGTTAAATCACGCCCTCAACCATCTCTGAGAACGATTTATAGCAATCTTTTCCTTAACGCCGGCCCAAAAGAGGACGTGGTCAGAGACTCACTCCTGTTTCTAGAGCAAGTAACAGCAGTTCAATTTCTTACCTGAATGTCACCCCGCCTGGTGGGAGTTGCCAAAGCTCTCAGAACAGCGGCACCATCAAAGCCAGGCTGATCTTCAGAATTCAACGTGGGGCGGTATACGATCTAAAGAAATCAGGGAACTCAAAGCTAACGTAGTTAGCTTCTCGAGAATTTTTCGCACTCTCATGCGAGCAGCCTGAGACGAAGAAAATCGGTAGACCGGGGGAAACGGAGGAATCGCAGCGGTTAACACAACGGCGAGGTACCTCGGATTCTGCTCGACTTCAAGAAAAGTGTGAAAACCTAACACGTCCTATTTAAGTTACATTTGAGAAGTATAAATAAAGAACCCCGAAAACTGCATTTCATCGTTCGTTCTGACAGAATCCTAGTTTCACTAGCATAGTCGGATTCCTGCTAGATTTCATCTACCTTCGTTGACTATTGGAGTGTATTCTTTCTGCGCAGACGGTAATTTATACATTAGCTTCGAGTGATCAGTGGTCTAGTTATTTCAATTTATTTCTTTGGATTGTGGTGTAAATTTAACCTTACTAAATAAACCCATTTTCAAAGTTCTAGTGCAAACTAATGTTACAGCTAAAAGTATTTCCTAATACACTTGAAGCGTAAATTAATTTTGCAGACGTTAAAAGGAATTATAACCAGTAAATCCAGTTTAGTTCTGTATAGATAGATGTGCTTTTAATTATTTTAACTCACGGGGAGTTTTCCTGATTTGTTAAATTGACGACGCTAATAAAGTAAATAGGCTAACTGTAATTTATCGCGCGTCAGATTATAATATGATTTGTAATGCATTTCTTGTTTTGATTATCTTTCATTCAGAACGATCATTCAACCTGCATCCCAGCAATTATTAATTATATACAGAGTTCTGCCAACTCAATTCGATAACTCCAGTAACATATGAACCTTTTTTAAAGCTAAACTTGTGGCGACCTGTAATGGGCCCCGCTCCTCTGAATTTAACTGAGAATAAAGCCACCCAAGAAACACTTTTAAAATACTAGTTCATATAGTCCTTAAAAGTAAAACTGGAAGCAGAACATATTTTATTCACTGCCCTATTTGTGAAGAAAAAACATAGATCTACCTGAACACTGTCTGTCAAGTATATTCAGTGGATTTTACACACCCCCCGAAGAAGAACTTACCTCAGTGTTTTTTTAACTTGTGACATTACGGAAAAAGAAAGTTATCTCCACCAGCTGTGCCAATTTTAGGAACCACACCATACCTCACGCCTAGCCAAGAGCCTGTGCCATTAATTAGGAACTTTATCTAAACCAACAGTAGCCTTTACGCTTCACCGTCTGGCGATTTTTTGAGACTATTTGTTACCTCGTTAAATCTGGGGCCTGACACGGAAGAATTAAGAGGACCAGTCCATTTTCCCACGGTATTAGCTGCTGTGGTAAATAATTCCTAGAGTGACAGAATTCACCATTTTGGTAAGTCTGCGTGTGTGTTTGTGGGATGGCCAGCCCTAGTGTGTTTTTTTTTAATGAAAGGAGATTTAATCTTTTCTTTACCCTTTTAATTAGTTCGACCTAGTATTAAGGTGCATTATATTCCTTGTACGGGATTTCTCCTAGCGGGATTGTGTAACTGTGTTCATTCCCCCCTCCCGTAAAATTTGTATGATTAAAGGGAGACATTTGAGAACCCTAGCTTTTCCTCTACACCCCCCCCCACCCTCCTTTTACTGTAACCCCTTGCCTCAGAGTAATAAATTTACCAGTGGGTTAAATTGCCTATCTCTGATCACACCCCCCCCTCCCCCCCTTACTTGTCTTTTGGACCGGGTCTTGTCTGTTAGTAAATACAAACGGGAAACGGTGGATGGGATATTTCTCCTCAAACCCCCCTCTTCCCTTATCACATTTGTATTCTGTAACCTTTGATTTTGACTGTAGATGTATAATTATTTGTGACTGCTTTATGATAATAAAGGTATTAATCTTTATTTGTGTTCGTTGTCGGCTGGCCCAAAACTCCTAACATTTCCATCTGTGTAATTTAAACCACAAAAAACTTCAACAAACATGGACAAGTCAATTAAAGAAAATAAAACACGGCCATCCAAGACAGAGGAAGGTCCTCTCGCACGGAGGCGTATGGTGTAACACAGAGAAAGCCGAAAGGAGTCTGTGTTACTGACTAACCTTCTTTCTTCTAGGAGAACTTCCAGATTTGGCACCTGGAATGTTCGGACATAAACAAACAAGGGAAAGTGGCACAAGTAGCAGCAGAAATGAGGGAATATAAAATCGAGGTTCTGGGACTGTGTGAAACAAAGTGGAAGGGGGTAGACAAGAAGAAACTCATCACAGGTGAATTGGTGCTGTCCTCAGGACATGAAGACGTAAGATCACACCACAGTGAAGGGGTTGCTCTTATGTTATCTAAAGAAGCACAGAAAGCACTCATTGAATAAGAAGCCGTTGGACACAGAAAAATAACAGCTACTTTTAAAATAGCTAAAAAGAAAATAAATGTAAATGTCATCCAATGTTATGCACCAACTAATGACAAAGAAGAGTCTGGGAAAGAAGCATTTTATACTAGACTACAGGAAATTCTTCTTCTTATTTTTTGATCCTTAGCAGCCGACCGTCAAAGCAGTCAGTGGCCATTACGCCTGGTGGCGTCTTGTAGGGCAACAACAAATTGATTCCACTCTGCTCGGTCGGCAGCCATCCTTCGTACAGTGCCCCAACTCTGGTTCATTTTTTGCATCTCAGCCTTCACAGTCCTCCGCCAAGTTGTTTTTGGTCGGCCTCTCTTTCGTTTTCCTTCAGGGGTCCATAGCATAGCTGTTCTTGTGATGGCATCGGGGTCTCTTCTGAGGACATGGCCAACACAGCTCCAGCGTCTGCCAGCTATGATGGTGTGCATGTCCTCTTGCTTGCTCCGAGTAAGCAGATCTTGGTTGGTGATGGTATTCGGCCAAAAGATTCGGAGAATTTTTCTTAGGCATGTTGTGTGAAAAGAGGACAATTTCGACATTTCCTTCTCTGTAACTCTCCAGCTCTCCGCGCCATAGAGAATCACAGAAAGCACACAGCTCTGATATAATCCTAATTTTGTGCTTGTGCTGTACTGAGAGGACTTCTAGAT